>BDCZ01000325.1:28853-41093 GCA_001662365.1 Chlamydomonas applanata | reverse complement strand
CCCCACACACACACACCAGCCCAGCCCAGCGCACCTGCCAGCTGGCACGTGCGCTGGTACTTTGAGAACTCAAGCAGCGCCTCTTCCAGGATCAGCCACTGGCCCTGCTGCCCTGCCTGCACCAAACATGCACAACAGCGCAACACTCTTGGGTCACAGGCCAAGCAGCAGCGCAAGTCACATGAAGAGCCACAGCAAGAGCCATGCAGTCGATCACGCCACGCACAACAAGCCATGCAAGGTCAAGGATCAGCCCACTGCATGGTCGTGGCATTGCATGTCTCATGCAGGGAGCCCCAGTAACTGTCAGCCCCTGCTCCGCACCAGCTTGAAATCAGCCTACATTCAACAACCTGCGCTGCATGACACACCACCATACCTGAACCCTACCCCGTGAAATCGCCAATCGCTGCTGTAAACCAACACTTTAAAAAACAAATTACAAAACAACGCAGAACAATGAATCAACCGGAAACAACCAAAACAACAAAACTGTAACCCGTAAGAGGCCATGAGCCCTGCACGCACCTGAATCATGCTCGCCAGCTCCTTGAGCCGTGACCGGATCTGGCTGTGCTCTGTCACCAAGCCCAGCTGGAGCCGCACCAAGGACACTGGCTCTGACTTATCACCTGCCTTCTTCAGCAGCGCCAGCACCGCCTGTGGATGTGCAGCACGACAGTACAGTGCAGTGCAGTGAATACACTGGTTGTATGCACGACAGCGCAGGGCAGGGCAGAGAGCACTCCTGGGTATGAGTGCCATGGGGTCACAGCGACCACACAGTCAGTGGCGCCTGTAACAACAGCAGTACCGCCTGGGTGCGCGGCGACGGGGCTGTGCAGTACAGTGCAGTACACAGCCCATGCCAGGTAACGACAACCAATGCTGCCATAATAACTTTGCAAGCCAATGCGGTCGGCGGCAACACGGTCAATGCGGTCAAATGCGGTCAAACCCTGCTGCGCACCTGCACACCCAGGACGTTGGCGCCCACAAGGCTCATGACCTTGGCCCACAGGGGAAGCTGCAGGGCAGCTGAGGAGGAGTAGACAGCCCCTGCCTGCGAGTTGCAGAGTTTCAGAGTTGCAGGGTTCAGGGCCAGGGTGTCAGGTAAGGACCAGTAAAGCAGCAGCAGCGCACAGGTCCAGCAACAGGTTGGTGAGGCACCCAGTCGCAGGGTCCTTCCCAAATCACTGAAGTCAGGGGCAATGCACTTCACGCCGTGCAGGGGCCCCTCCAATACAAAGGCGAGGAATCCACGTCCCCTCCGTGCGAAGGCAAGGGATCCGTGCCAAATGCGGGATGTGCCCTTGCACGAGCCTAACCCAGTTGCCAAGCTCCAAAGCCTGAAAGCAGCTGCCTTGACAGCTGCATCTCACCATGTAGGCAGAGCTGGGCTTGTGCAGGCCATTCCCTAGGGTGGCCACCACATGCACATCCTGAGGCTGATTGATGGAATCCACGGGGCCGGGGGCTGCAGCTGTGGCTGCCAGATCTGGTGCTGTTAGTGTGGGCGCCAAGGGTGGAGTCAAGTGGATTGAAGCAGGTGGGTCTGTTGGGGCGGGGACCGCACTAGCCAGGGGGAGCAAGTCCGTACTGTGCGATGCTGCAGCAAGGGGGGTCTCCCCGTGCACGATCGCTGCAGTCCCGATGTGCGCGAACGCACCAGGTGGTGCCGCTAGCGCCTGCAGATCAATGGCACGCATACACCAGAGCAGCAGGCATGCAGCGCTGTGTGAGGCAGCAGCCCTGCAGCATGCTGGGGGGGGGGGGGGCGAGGCTGGGTGGTGCATGGTTGGGAGTCGTGCGTGTGCATGGGCCCTTAAGGCAGCAGCACGCAGCCTGGGCCGCACCACACATGGCAGCTGTCTGGCTGGCCCCACCACCAAAGTACGCTGCTTCTTCCACAACATGACCCCGCACGCACCAGCGCAGCTGCCGTCGATAACGCCGCAGCTCCAGCGGCCCATTTCAGAAATAACCCAGACACGTCATGAACCGCAGCTGCACCAGAGCATGAGGCCTCCCCAACTCTCGAATGCGGCCCTAACCCGTCGTAGATGGTGGTGGCCAGTTCCTTCTTCGCAACCTGTCTCGAAACCCCACCGCGCCTGGATCCGCTGCGCACAACCGTGATCTTGGCAATTGAGGAAGCTGCATTCCTGGTAGCGTTGATAGCCCAGCTTTGCTGATGAGCACGCATATGCGTTGCCATGGTTTCGAGGGCCCTTGGCACAAACCGGCAGCAAGGATCTGCTCCAAAACAGAGAGGTATTTCTCTTAAACAGCTTCGACGAAATGTGTCAGGGGGGAACTGCGCCAAGGTCATGCGGTCAAACGGTATGATAGCAGTGAGGGGGGTTGTAGACCACACACCTCGCACAACAGCGCACATACGATGATGTTTCTGCCCCCACGTACTCTCGACGTGCTCAACCCTGCCTTGCTCCCCACATGCAAGCAGGACAGCAGTACCATGTGTGCTGGAGAAGTGAAGGGAGTTTGCCAGGCGGCACGGCAACAGCAGCTTCAGCAAGGAGTGCCCACCAGTGCTGCCGCTGCTGTTCATTGGGCACCGCACCAATGCACGGCCTCAGCAGGTACAACCCCACACCATCGGCATGCAGCGTGCGTGCCTGCCCTGCCCCGTCACGCCATGCTTGCCACCTCCCTGATCGCCGAGCCCATGTGATAGCACTCATTCTGGATGCACCCTCCTCTTCTGGTTGTGCGCATCCATGAGTAGCCAACCATCCCGTGCTGCGCGATGCCAACAGCTGATGCGCTTACACATTCGATTGGCAGCCCAGCATATGAATGATACGATACATCTGGTGTTATGCTGTATGCAGTTTTGTGTCATGAGTGGCCTGCTCATCCCCACAGCCCCGTTCTGCTTCCTCCCGTCTTCTGTCCGTTGTCAGGCGCCCCAACCACTCTGGCTAGTCAGATTTGCCAGTTGACCATACCCCCTCATCAGGCCACATCATTCATACCAAGTATTATTCTTCATACTGCCCTGTCCCGCTGACAGCTGGCAGCCACCGTGCAGTGTAGGCCCCCCATTAAACAACCCATGTCACGCCCGCTGGGGCCATCGCAACACATCTGTCGCTACAGACCACGGCTGTTGCAGGCCGGCCGCCCACTTACGCCCCCACTCATCACACCCCCTTGCAGCCCTGTCGCTCTCGTACCGCTGGCTCCTGCTCAGGGCCCTCACTAGCCAGCTGGTGGCTAGCCCCACTACCGGCGCCATGTCCAGCACGTCCCAATGGAGATGGGGCACTGCCCCCAGGTGCAACACCCACAGCAGCAATTGCGATGCCTGCAGCACGCGCACGCAGTGCAACCGGTGCGCTGGGCCCTGTCAAAGACAGCCCCCCAGAAGGAGGCCCATCCGCGTGGGACCCACTGCTCACAGCTGATTCGCCGCCCCATGCGCCGCTGCCAGCGCCGCTGCCGCCGCCTAGGGGTGAGGGCCCAGGGCTATGCAAGCTTGTGAAGGGGCTTGCCTGGGGCCGGCTGCTTAAGAAACCAGGCGAGGAGCCGCCATGGTGCCACCCAGAGTGTGCAAGCTCGGCCGAGGGGAGCGAGTGCAGCCCAGCCCCCAGAGAGAGTGAGGGGGCAGCACCGACCGACAGCGTTGCAGAGTCAGTGCCAACCGCCCCTGAATGATGCGAGGACCCCACACCATCCTCCTCCAGCACTGTGGAGGGGATGCCGTGCACCGCGCTCCCAAACGTGCTTAAAGCGTCCATACCGCCTGTACTGCCTGTACCACCGGCCTGCAGTACAAGGCCCCGCAGCGAGCTGCTGGAGGCCGCTGTGCCGCCAAGGACGCCACCTGTACCGCCCGTACCGCCAGTGCTGCCGGCCTGCGGTACGCTGCTGCTTGTGCCAGTGGAGGGTCCGCTGGGCTGGCTGGACGTGCGAGGTAGCTGGGGCTGGGGCGGGTGGGCTCGGTGGGGGTGCGGTTGCAGGGCTGGTGAGAGCGGTGGTGTGGGAGCTGCTGATGAGAAGCCCTCTGGGCCCAATGTGGGATATCCACTGTCTGCGTGCCACATAACCTACGGGGCAATGGGAAAACGCCAGCAACAACACATGCAGACGAATCAGAACACGGTCACCATCAGATCACCATCAGAGAAGGACTGGTGTGCGTGAAAGTAATTAGGATTGTGTGCTATAGGAACTGGGAGCACAGGCAGCTCGTACCACGTGTGCGCGCATCAGGCACCACGCCTGCTGCCGGCCCACCAGGTGCACTCACTTCAAAAGCAGTACAGGCGGTACACATCAGCACACAGGCCACAGCAGGCGGTACGCACCAGGCCTTCCTCTGAAGGGTGTCCAAGCCAGTAGCTTGTTGCCCCAGTACTTGTTGCCTGGGAGTATACACCAACCCCATGGCTTCTGTGGGCCATTGCAGCTGCCAGGTTGGAGCTGGTGCCCTGTAGCCCACTGTGTGACTCGCGGTGATGTGCTGTTTCATCAATGAACGCAAAGCGGCTGCTGGGGCTCAAGACCAGCGGCTGTGCAATCAAAGGCGTTGTGCCCCCCAGCTCAGAGCCCGTCCGCCCAGCCCCATGGTCAGCACTGGTGCCCCCCAGCATAGACGCGCGCTGCTGCCGCTGTTGCTGCTGGTGCCACACAACAGCTGTGCCACCACTGTGGGGCGTGGGATGTGGCGGTACCCCTGCACGCTGCCTGCCCGCGCCCATCTGCTGTTGCAGTGGTGGTGCATGGGTGGTGCCACTCATCATAAGGCTCCCGGTTCCGGAGCTCTCATCCCCTTGTGGCCAGCCCGCTTCCCAGCCACTGCCCAGCTGGGCCCCTGCAGTGGGGCACATGCCAGACAGGCTGTCCAGGCCCACCTGCATCACCAGAGCCTGTGGGTCTGATGGGAGAGCAGCTGGCGCGGGTGGGGTTATGGGATCTGACTGGGAGCTGGATGTGCTGCCTGCAGGGATGCGTACTACCGCATCGCCGGCAGCCGGCCCACTCGCATCTGTTGGCCGCACCTGCATGTACTGCCCCCCGGCAGTTGGGAAGCCGAGCGACCCCAGGGCCCCAGACGGCGTCCCATTCAACGCCGATTGCAGCGCGTGCTGTGGGGCGCTGGATGTGCCAGCAGCTAGCCGACCACCCGCCACCCCTAGTTGGGAGCTGCGGGGATTGGAGGAGCGCTGGGATGCATCCGTACTGCCCCCAGAGGTTGGGCCTGGCCCAGCATCGCCGCCGCTGGGCATGCCAGGCCCAGTTCCCGCGTGCGCGGCTGCGCGCGGTCCCCGGCGCTGCTCCCGCGCCATGCGCATGAGACCTGCGGGGATGGGGGACGCCGCTTCACGTCCAACAGCGACAGAGGTCCCTGCTGCGCCGCTGCCGCCTGTCTCCGAGGCACTGTCGGTTTCGGAGTCCAGTGCCGCTCCCCGTGCCGAGCTTCTGGGGCTGTGGAGCCCACGGGCCTGGGCCAGACTGGGCAGCTGCGTGCCGACAGATCCCACCTGCAAACCCAGTGGCACATGCCTGCCGCTGCCGTGCGGCTGGCCGGCCCACGCTCCATAGGGCAGCCCCCCCCCTTGGCTGTACGTGGTTGCGGACGCACGGCGCGTGCGCGCGCTGCCGTGGGCACGGTGCGCGTGGGGCCCGTTAGCGCGGTGGTGGTGGGCGAGCGCGTGGCCCAAGTAGCCCCCTGACGAGCCTGGTACAGTATATTGAGCGACAGAGAAGCGCGGTCCTCCGACCAGCTGCTGAGCAGCTGCAGGGATTTCCAGTACTGATGTGGACCGGCGCCGTGCACTGGTGCCATAACCACGATACCGGCCGTCCGGACCGGCAAGATTGTGGCCCGTCCCTCCGGCTGCTGCTGCGGCTGCCGCACCGAGCGCCATGCGTGCATGCAACGCGGACAGCTGCTGGTGCATGGCCGCAATGCTGGCGTCCGACAGCACGCGCTGTGTGGCACCCGCCACAGAGCCAGTTGCAGCTGCTGCCAACAGATCGGCTGGCTGCTCTGAGGCGCTAGTTGCCTGGTGCTGGCTGCTGGTGCTTCGGCGGCGATGGGAAGGACGCCCCAGCACTACATGCACAGCACTCATGTCACCCTCCTGTGCACCAGCGGCTGAAAAGTCCTGCTGCCGGTCGTGATCTGGCAGCTGCATGCCAGTGGCCGTGGCGGCAGGATTCATGACCAGCTGACCACTGACGGTCTTGCTCCAACCAGTTGGGCTGAGAGCACTCGGCATTGCAGATGGGGACGATCTGAAGGACCGGCCATCACCCCCGCTTGTTTGGGACGACAACGTGCGCGAAGTCTGGGATGCAAAGGGTGCATCACTTGGAGCCAGCTGTAAATAGCTGGGCACATTGCTCTGGCTTGATCCAGGGGCGTTAGTGGAAGTTGGCGTGATCCCCATGGCTGCGTGTGCCGGCTGGCTGGTGCTCCCATCATGTGAGCCCGGCCCAACCAGACCGTGCAGTGTCAAGGACAAGTGGGCGCCCTGTGGCTGCTCGCTGCTGGCCGTACTGCTCAGGTAGGTCATGTGGGCGGCGCCAGACGTACTGCCCATGTGGCTCGGTGCAGGCGGCGGTACAGCAGCACCAGGCGAAGGGCTGACAGTGTCGGCTGCGCCCGCACCTGGCACGGCCTCCGGTGGCATCCCAGGGGTGGGGTATGCGCCCACCAGGCTCTGAAGTAGCCTCTCAGCCGGCATTGAACCTGGCTGTGCCGTCAGCATGGTGCTGCCCGCAGCAGCCCCATCCCTGTGGTCTGACCCTCGATCAGATGTGTCGGTTGCTGTGCGTGACCCAGCTGCAGCACCAGCATCGTGCGAGGGCCCATGGCCCGCCATACCTGCACGGGGCGGCCCCCGACCCATGCCTCCAGGACCCCCGGGAGGCAGCACCGTGGCAGCAGTACCAGACGTACCGCGTAGGGCTGCAGCCATCTGCTCACGAGACCAGCGCTGGTGAGGTGGGGCACCCTGGGCAGGCATGTGAAGCCCAGACATCGGCTCTGCCATGCCAGCAGCAGCACTGCCTGTGAAGAATGACAGGGTTTGCCTGACCATGGCACCGGTCAGCGCACTGGCCCCGGCAGGGGACTGCGTCATGCTCCCGGCAAGCCTGTCGATCTCAGCTTGCGCAGCCTCCAGTTTGGCCTGCTGTGCAAGGAGCAGCTGCTGGTACAGTGCAATGACTGACGCTGAATCGCGCTCGTAGTCGTAGTCAGACATCGGGTTGTACGCTGGAGCCGAGGGGATGGTAGATGAAGAGGCCATGGCGCGGCGGCTGCTGGAGCCAACCCCCGTGAAGGTCCGCTGGCCTTCCTGAGTGGTGGCGCTCCCATGCATTGGCGATGCAGAGCTGGCCATGGCGGCTGCGCCTGCACTAACCATGGGCACCACCCCCGGTAGTGTTAAGGCGCTGTCGGGGGCCGTTGAGCTCCCGATGTGCATCCATGCGGCCATGCTGTGGGAGGCTGAGGAATGGATGTCCAAAGAGCGGCGTCTGAGACTGGAGGAGGATGCAGCCAGCATGGCGAGCTGCTGAGAGGTGGGCGCATGCTGCAGCAGCGCAGCGAGGGACAGAGAGGAGCCACGGGAGGTCCCTGCAGCAGCATACATGTCCAGCCCCTGTGCCCCTGCAGCTATCGCGTTGCTGCCAGACACGCGCGTGAAGCCAGGCGGCATTTGGAGGTCCAGAGACCCCATGGCACGACCAGCGCCACTGGGCGTGAACAGCGGCACCCCGCCAGCCGCGCCATAGGCGGCTGCGTTGTGCCTGTGCAGCTGCTGCAGCTGGAAGGGCACGCCAGCCCCCATGCCTGGCCCTATAACAGCGGAGGCAGAGGCCCGGCGCGAGCGGCCCACATGGCCATGATGCCTCGGCGCAGGCGTGAACACCGCCAGGCCACGGTCCCCCTCGATGTTGATACCGTCTGAGTCAGAGCTGGCACATTCCTGCACACTGGCAGCCACGCTGCTGCTGCGCCGGCGATAGTGCTTTGGCACAGGGGGAGGTACCGCGAGCTCCAAGCTGGCACGGGTGCTGGCCGCCGCACGCCGCGTCGCAGATGAGTTCGACTTGCGAACGCCATGCATGGACGGGTTGCCCCCGCCCAGCGTGGGGTCAAGTGCTGACGCTGTCATGCTGGTCACGTGCGCAGCTGCCGCGCCTCGTGGCAGTGAGTGGGGCATGCCTGAACCCCCCTCCTCCACGTCCCCTCCTGTAGCCCCCGGCCTGTGGGCTAGCATGGCCCTGAGCTGGCGTGGCATGGACACAGATAGCCGGTCAGCTATCTGGCGCACGCTGTGGCTGAGGGGGCCGCGGGTGGGGCTGAGTGGGGGTGACACAGACTCCCGGTCCCCGCCCCCTCTCTCAATGCTCACCACGGATGAGGTGACGGTTGTGGTGTGCGGCTGCTGGCGGTGCCCGTGGACTGACGCCTCTGCCCCATGCCCTGCTGTGCTGCCTCGCGCGCGCATGGACAAGCCGCTGCCTTCAGGGCCTTCCTCAGATTTGAGGTGCAGCCCTCGACTGATTGCGCCTGCCAGTGCGCTGGCGGCCTGATGCACCACCACAGACGCGTGCCGACGCGCGTTCCGCGGCACGTTCGGCTGCGCCGGCAGCACCGCCGCTGCCGCACCACGCTGTGCATGCTGCGCCTCTGGGGACATGTGGGCCCTGAGCTCCTCACCTGCCTCTTCCTGTGACGTGAGTAGATGTTGGCCACCATGCCCTGCAGGCACGCTTGACACCAAGTCGCCCCAGGTGCTCGGAGGACTCTCAGTGCGTGACTCGCCTTCCCCTCGTGCTTCAGCGTTCCTGCCTGTCGGCACAGCTGCTGTATCCGTGGTGGATGGTCGGCTCACGTGCTGCTTGGGTGAGCTGGGCCCTGTTGTCAGCCCCTGGTTGGATAGGCGGTTGGCCTTGGGCTGCTGCCCGCTGGGGGCGCGTGCGGCCATCCCCGGTTCCGCACTATCTGACACTGGCCACCGCTTGGCGTCGGAGGGCTGTGCGGGCTTGTGCTGTGTGGCAGACCCGCTAGGGCCACCTGATGCGGGCCTGGCCTTTGTACGCAGGGACTCCCCCTCGGACGTGTACGCTAACGCGCGGCGAGCACGCAGCTTCTCACCTGCAGGTGAGCACACGCGCAAAAGCACGTATGCAGGCAGGGCGTCATGGATGAGGCAGGTGCCATGGGGCATGGCGTAAATGCATCTACGCCATGATGCATTGCAATGATGCATCTCCATGCTGCATTTAAGCCATGCCTCATGCACACAGTGCTGCGCATGCAGCCCAACCCCAGCTTCAACGTGCACGCGCACCTAGAGCACTCAGCATGGATGCAGTTGTCGAGGTGGCCTTGCTGTCGCCTGTGGTCCCCACCAGCTGCCCCTCCAGGCCCACATTGGCTTCCGGGCCCATGTAGCCCGCAGAGTGCGGCAGGCGGCGCACTTGCTCAAAGGGGCCTCCGGCACCCTGGCCCCCTCCCACCAGCTTCCCCGATGCCGCGCCCATCATCTGTTCGTACAGTGCGTTGCTGTGGCCGCCTGCTAGTCGGCCCACGCCCTGTAGGGGTGCTGTGGGCGCAACGGGCACAGTGACTGGCTTCCTGCCGTTGCTGCCCAGATCCCCTGCACCCACAGAAGGCAGCGGAATGCTGGCGCTGCTTTGGGACGTCTGGTGCAGCAGTCCGCCTCCGCCACTGCCCAATGCGCCTGTGGCTGAGTACAGCCCTGTGGACGCAGCAGGGTTGCCGCCGAGACTCTTGCTGTGCTGCCGGGTCGTGGATACCTGCTCTTCTCCTTGCTTTGAGTCATGGGAGCCACTGGCTACCATGAGCTGGTTGAGGCCTGAGATGGTCCGCTTCAGCCAGTCTAGCATGCCACCCCCCCCTGCTGCATGGCCCGCGCCACCCTCCCCAGCCCCGGTTGCAGCAGACTCCTTGGATGGCTGAATGGGCAGCAGCCCTGATATCCCCGGGCTGTGGGATGACACATGCCCACCACCGCCACCACCACCACCACCACCGCCTCCAGCAGCTGTGTAGGAGCTGTCTGACACGGCATGTACGCTGGCCAACCGGGTCCCAGCCGCAGAGGAACCCCGCCGCGTGGACTGATTGGCATTGCCACCTTTGTCCCACCCCTGCCCCTGCCCCTGCCACAGCAGCTCGCCCCCTTCCTCCCCCTCCACCCCCTCCCCATCCTCTGGGACCATCGTGCGCATGGGGCCCCCCGCGTCGCCGCCGCGGTGGCGCAGCGACACGCCACTCATCTTGCGTGATGCCACGGAGAAGGTGGTCCCGGTAGATGAACGGTCCGCGCGGCCCGTTGAGATCGCCGACGCGCGATCCCCATGGCCCACCGCCGTGCGCGTACTGGCTGAGGTCTCCATTCCACTGTCTGAGTCAGGGGCCCGCCGATTGGAGCCGCTCACACGGGAGCGGACGGCGGCGCTCACACGTTCGCTGCTGGATACGGGGCCCCCACGGCCGCCTGCCTGTGCGGAGCTCGTCGCCCCGTCCTTGCCCTGCATGCACCGGAAGAAGCACACATGCGATGGCGCATGGGGCTGACACATGCGGGTGCACATGTGGTGTGTGGGCACCTTAAGGAGAGGGGGCTGCTATGGCGGGACCCAGGGTTGTGCGTGCCCTGGCCAAACAACGCATGCCCCGGTGAATCAGACCAGGACTGAGTGCTGTGCAGAGCACGGCAGCACGCAAAACAGGATGGGGTGCTCGGCAGGACGGCATGCAGGGCACGCGATGTGCGTGCAATGCGTGACAAGCAGCCAGCGGCAGCGGGCACACCAGTGCCTCCGGTGGTCACTCAAACACCGGCTGGCCGCACCTCTGAGAGGTCTGAGGTCCGCTTGTCAATGTGGGTGGTGCCATCAGTATCACTCGTGACGTCTACGCTGGCCAGGAACACCTTGCGCAGCTCCATCGTGCCTTCGACATCAAAGGAGCAAAACGGGAAAGGCAAAACGGTGAAAACAACATCGCCGTCAACTCAAATGAGAGGACAAGCCAAGAAAGCAAACAAACAAAGCAGGCAAACGCACAGGATCCACAAGGTGGGAACGGAGGGAGCACCAGGTCCACCCTACCATCCTTCCATCCACCCACCCTACCATCGCATCGTCTAGAAAAAACCAAGGATCTGAAAACTCAGATGCCTTCCCTCCCAAGTCAGGAACGCACCTGGCACGCCCTTGAGCGTGTGCATGCCATGCTTGGTGCTGGTCACGCCGTGGCTCGCCATGAGCTCATCACGCAGCGCCGCCGCCCACACTGCCTCGCTGCACAGCACCTCACCCTCCGCGGCGATTGAGGAGATGCGCGCGGCGCGGTTCATGACGCGGCCGCGGTACGCCACTGCGGTACAATGCAGCGTGACAGCGCAGCATGGCAGCGCATCGCAGCATGGCATCGCAGCATGGCATGGCATCGCAGAGGGGCATGGCATCGCAGCGGGGCATTGCAGCGTAGCGTAGCGTGTCAGTGCAGCGCAGCGGGGCATGGCTCAGCGTGGCAGCGCAGCGCAGCATGGCATGGTAGGTGCATGGGTGGCAAGGGTGGGGGTACTTCGGAGTGGGGGTTTTAGAGCGGTGCAGGTGTTGATATGGTGGCGGTACAGGTGGTGACATGAGGGGGGTACGGAGCTGTGCAGGTCGGTACCATGCGCCCAATACTGCGCATGCAGTGTGTGTGGGGAGGCCAGACTTTACTTGCACGCCAAGATGGGAAAAACCGGAGATTGGCAGAGGGCACAGAGCGTTGTGAGGTTCAACGCACGGCCAGCCGCACCTTTACCCGTAGACTCATGCACAGAGTCCAGGGTGTCCCCTAGGTCAATGCCGGCCTTAATGCGCAGCCCGCGCGCGATGGTGCGCATCAGCGGCCGGCCCGCCCGGTCCGCGCCCATGACCACCTGAGGTGTGGCATGTGTGTTTCTTAGCAAGTGTCAGCATCATCCAAAAGCAGGATACAGCAGAGGGCAGGATCAATAAGACTAGCATGGAATCAACAGTAGTGGAGTCATGCCTGATGGACACGTGCTCAGACCACCGGGTGGCATGGATGCCTAACGAGGGTGGGGAAGGACAGCAATGGAAAGTACGGCAAGGTAAAAACTGCACGCACTTTTTGCTCCTTGCCCATGTCCAGGGCTAGAAGCTCCAGAGGCCAGTCGGCGCGCAACATGCGGCGCTGTGTGCGCA
>BDCZ01000325.1:6267-28028 GCA_001662365.1 Chlamydomonas applanata | reverse complement strand
GGGGGGGGGCGTGGCACGCATTATAGTCTATGCGCGTGGGGCAGGCGCCGACAATTACAAGACGCACAGTACGTATCAGGTGCAGTACGCACAGTGCGCATCAGGTGCGAGTACGTGTTTGATGCGCACTGGGGCTAGGCATAACTTTGCAGCTCGCCAGAGAGCACCGGTTCCGGGGTAAAGTGCTTTTGTTTCTGCATATACGGTAGTCTGACTTAATCACTTACAGCGTCGCCGCTGCAGCTATCACTGCCACTCATTACTATACTCCATACCCTTTTGACGCTATGGCAGCGTCGCCTAATGGCTAGCTTGACCGTTAAACTTTGCTATCCACGCACCTGCTACAGTGGATCAGCTACTATCAACCAACCAGCTGTTAACCAGCCACTATTCACCAGCTGCTACCAACGCACCAGCGCGCACTCGACGACGTAGCCGCTCAGCTTGACCGCGCACTTATGTGCCGCGTCGTGGTACACGCGCACAACGCGGCGGCACAGCTCTAAGTCTGTGCTGGACAGTGCTGTCACACCGGCCGCGTGCATGAACGCAATCGTCACGTGGCCCACGGGAGCCTGCACGGCGGATGGTTGGATGCTATGATGTTGTGCGCGCATTATGATGTTATGCACGCAGGCCAGGCATGCCGGTGGCATTCAGACTCGCAGGTAAGGGGCCGGTCGACCACACAGACCATGCGTGCAGGACAGACACATGCCTGGCACATCAGACACACCTGTCAGACATGCAGGTCAGCCGCATGCCAGGCAGGCCAGACACATGGGGGTCAGGCAAGCTGGACAGACACGGGCGTCAGACATGGGCATCAGACACGGGTGGATCAGGCTTGTGGGTCAGACATGCTGTGCACCTGCAGCATGCCCGTGGTCAGCGCCCTCCACGAGCGTACAGGCGGCAGCGTGGCACAGCGCGCGAGCAGCGGGTAGGGGCAGATTGAGTACGCGTGCTGGTGGCTGTCGCCGCCCTGCTCGCTTGCCAAAAGAGTGCCCTCCGAGGTCACAGAGGTTCCGGTCAGGGGTGCGGCGGCTGTGGCGGCAAGCCCGCTCTGAGCAGCTGATTGCTTGGAAAGCTCATGCTGGCCCAGCTCCAGCACGTCGGCATAGATGCGCACGACCTGGGGACGCACAGTGATGCGGGGTAGCTGGTTTTTTGGTTGGTTGGTTGGTTGGTTGGTTGGTCGGTTGGGTCGGTTGGTGAACTCATGCATGGATTAGTTCTCTGGGGGAGGTGAGCCAGGGGCTATGCATGCGCTGCAAGGGCATTCACGCCTGAATGGCCCCACGGCCACCCCAACCAGCCACTGTATCATGGACCCCGTCGCTCTGACCAGCCCATCGGCATGGCACCCCCGCCGCCCTACTAAACACCACCGTCACACATACAGCACCAGTACAGCACCAGCCTTAGTAGCCCCCAAATCACGACAGCCAGTACATGGTTGGTACCGTTCTCTAACCACTATACACTGGTCTGTCACTCACCTGCTGCGCCAGCATGGCGAAGCCACTGCCTGTCATGAGGATCTGGCCGCCATGCGCGCAGTCACACGTCTGCTTGGCCACATCCATGGCCATGCCATAGTACATGATGCGGCCTGATGTGGGGTTGAGCTTGCATGACACAGGCATCGTGCCCACCATGTGAATGCCTGCAGGGGCATCGTACACAACAAATGAGATCCGGTATGGCAATGCAATAGGTGCAGCATTCCAGGTGGGATCCACGCTGCTGGAGAGTTTTCGTGGGGCGCTATGCCTTTAAAAGAACAGTGACGGTCAAGGCTGGGCTCAATGCTCACGGCACCTCAATGGCACACCCTCGTGCAATGGCGCGCACCGGCCTGCCTTTCCACCCATGTCAAGCAGGGCCAAAGCAGGACGCACCAATGCGTACACGTAGGCCACGGAACGTGAGTATGTACGGCCCCTGCGGGCCGGCCTCTTTAGGCGAATTCCCACGCTGGCCCACGGCCTCCTGGCCCTCCTCAGCTCCTCCACCCGTCCCGCCTGCTCCCACTGTTGCCAGCATCTGCGCCTGTGGCACGAGGGCCCAGCAGTTGCTGAGCACGTGCCACAAGCTACACGACTTGTGGCCTGCATCTGGGATCTTGGATAAGTGTGACATCTGCATGCCACTGCCCATGGCAGCAGCCATTGCCGGATCCGTGTCTACTGAGCCCTTTTGCCCTAGAGGTGTTTGTACGTCATACTGGGCTCCAGCCATGGGGGTTGCCAGGCCCCAGCTGTCAGGCCTGGGGCTGGCCATGGTACCATGAGAGGTACGTGTCATATCAATGCTGTGAGACTGCCGTGTCATGGTCACTGCAGCTGACTCCCCTATCTCCAGAGGTGCAGGCCGGGTTTTGGCAACCAGAGCTGCTGCCGCTGCTGCAACCTGCTGCACAGGAGACACACGCCGGGGAGCGGCAGCGGCAGCAGCTGGGACAGCAGCTGGGGCTGCGACTGTGGCAGCGGCTTGAGCTGCGGCTGGGGCTGCGGCTGGGAAAGCAGCTGGGGCACCATTCAGCGTGCCACCAGCTTGGGGCACGCCCAATGCAGCGGCCGCTGCATCAACCGCGCCTTGCAAGGGCAGCACTGCGGGTGACAGTTGAGGAGTGGGATTGCATGCTGCTCCCGCTGCACTGCGCCCGTCCGCTGCGGCTTGGCTGCCACTAGTTGGCACGGCGGGCAGCTGCTGATTCGGCTCCTGGCTGGTGCGTATGCTCCCTTCCTTCCGCCCAGCCAGAAGGTCCTGTTCAGGCACGGGTGCCAGCCCCTGCCGGCGCGTGTCAGCACTCTCTCGGTCTTGAAGCACGCAGGATGAGAGGGTACGTGGGCTGGCCGCACTCGTGCTTGCTGAACCGTTTGGGGACAGCGCAGACTCCATGCTGCTGGTGCCTGGGTTCATCACGGGGTACAGGATGCCTTGCTCAGTCCCGGGGAGGCGGCCCAGCATATGTGGCTGTTGGGACGCCAGCTCAGATTGCGTGCCACTGCCCTGGGCAGCCACACTGAGCGCTGCCTGTGCCGTCTTGAACGCTGAAGCCACCACTGGTACCCGGAAAGCGCCCTGCCCAGCACCCTCCACTGCTGTGAGTTCAACATTAACTGTGGCCCTGCCCGTTGGATTTGCACCTGTGTCCCCAGCAGCCCCTGCTGGCTGCGGGGACGTGGGGGCAGCTGGCAAGGGCACAGTGTGTGGCTGCGGCAGCGGGGGTGCGGGGTGGGGCGGCGCTGGGGCACCTGGTGGTGCCGGAGGCCCCGAGAGGCGGGAGTGCGCATGCACAGCTGTGGGTTGCAGGGGCGGGCTGTACCATGTGCTGTGCTGCATGCTGCGGTGGGTCAGCATCAATGGCGAGGGGGAAGAATCCATGATGTCTGAGTGTGTCTCAGAGCATAGAGGGCTGCCAGACCCACCTGCTGACAGGGCTGCACGGCGTGCAATGTCAAACCTTGACACGCTACTGTGCGGCTGCCCGCCTTGGCTGGTTGGCAGCGCCCCTCCCTGGCTGCTCCCCTGGCTGCTGGCAGCGTGCCCTTGCGGCTTGGCAGCAATAGGTAGGTCGCCCAGGAGGCTGCTGTGATCGTCAACTGGCATGGGGGACCCGGATGCTGGTCCCGCCTGTTCATTCTGTGGTGTACTGCCTGTCATGCCCGCTGCAATGCTCGCCACCTGAGCCTGCTCAAAGAACGCGTGGCTGGCGGCTGGCTGCTGGCGAGCTACAGCAACTGGTGCATGGTGGATACCTGACATCAGGCCCTGCAGCAGCTGGCTCACCCCTGCAAGCCCACCTGATGCTGTGCCAATCACGGGCGGGGACGTGGTGGAAGCAAAGAGGTCGAGGGAGTCCCTGCCGGTGGCTGAGGGAGCATCTAAGGCCATCCCAGGCAGCTTTGACAGTGTCGTGGACGAGATGCTAGCTTTGGGCATGAGGGACGCCAGCAGCCCTCGTGAAGCCGTGCCTGCACCACCCAACAGGGATAGGGGCGGTGGCACGAGCCGAGGCGCCGGCGCTGCACTGCCATGTACGATGCCTGTGCTCAGGCACTTGCGCACCCAGCGCTTGGCCACAGCCGATAGCTCCAGCAGGTCACCGCTGCAGTTGACAGCATTTAAAAGCACGATGTGGTATGAAGACATTGAATTATGTGGTGTCAGTGCCACACCCCACACGCGTGTGACTTGTTATTTACTGCTCAACCTGGAAGACCATCAATCCACTTGCTTGATGCAAGCTGGCGCTTGCACGTTACAGCTGACTTACCTTGCATGCGCCCACAGAGGCGCACACTTGGGATCCTCCAACAGCTCTGCTGGCCATGCGTCAAGCGCAAGCAGAGCTGCTTGCGCCTCGATTGCAAACAGCACCGCGCTGTGCGGCGATAGGAATGCCAGGATGAAGGAATCCCCCTGCATACCGTGATCGCAACAGCAGCATTCAAACTCGAATCAGGACAGATGAGATCAGGTCGTGCAAGGTACGGTAGCGGCGGGTGAGAATCTGGCAAAAGGACGTCGTGGGCTTGAGCCTTGGACATCAACCGCACGAGATATGGGGCGGTTTGGGCTGCCACAGCTGTTGGCCACACATCATGCAAATGGCTGCAACAGCTTACCTCTGTCATGCTCTCGTAGCCGCGGTGTTTTGCCACCAGCGCGCGGATGGCCGTGTGGTGTGCACGCATTGCAGCGTCCATCACATAACCTGCATGGCCAACAGCGATCAGTGCATGACGGTGTTAGGCACGTAACATAAGTGACGACCTGGGTCACCTGTTGGACGCCAGCACCAGCACTCTGCACCCAGTATGCAGCACCCATGGCCAAGTGGCTGGGCTCCTCCTGCCTGCCACTGACCAGCACAGTCAGGTTTGGCATATAGCCCAGGCGCCCACCTGGCATCTTTTCCCATAGGAGTGTCGATGATTCAATGTCGGTTACGCAGAACGTCGTGTCAGCAACAGGGTCAGGTGCTTTGACCCCCTTGGCCCAAGGCAGCTCCTCACTGCCATGTGCCAGCCGCCTCAGCAGCCTGTAGCAGAAGATCATGAGCCCCAGAGAGATCAGGCCCAGGGAGACGCCAATGCCAATGGCGGCCCCTTTTTCATGCCTGCACTCGCCGCCATCGCCCAGCAGCTGGCGTGTGCCAGATGGCTGCAGCATCTCCTTGGTGGTTGTGGCAGCTGCAACCACAGTGCTGGTGTTCAAGCCTGCACCTGCCTTCGGGCTGACCAGCTGGTGCTGTGCTGGACGCTGCCATGCGACCTGCTGTAGCACCCACGCAGATGGCCCAAGCAAACCAACCGTGTCCAGATGTGCACGAGCTGCAGATTGGTTGGCATGCTGCGTTGCCAGCAGCTGCGCTTGCAGGCCTGGCAACGACACGTGCCCATGTGCATACATGAGCATGGCCTCAGTGATGTGCTGCCTGGCAGATGCCCAGCTAGGGTTGTCATCCTCCACGATGGCTGATTGACTGGACCATGCGCTGTTCAAAGCCCCTGCCAGCTGCTGCGCCATCGTACCGCCACCAGCCAGCGTGCCTGAAGCAGATGCCTGCCACCCATGCTCAGTGTTCTCTGCAGTGATCTCAGCAACCACGCGCCAGTAGTGGGCTTGTGCCAGTGCGACCTCATCGAAGCGCTGCTGCAGAGCAAGGTCCACGTCAGCTTGGCTCCATCCTGCAGCATCGAGCTTGGTGAGCTCCGGCCACTGCAGACACCATGCGCTGCTGACCAGCAATGCTCCTGCTGGCATATTGCTGGTGGATTGCTCCCCTTGATCTGTAGCCCCATGCCTGTGGAGAGCCCCTGGAAGCGGCGTCACACTTACAGCGCCTGGTGGCACCGGGGTTGCTGCTGCATGGCTTTCCTCCTCGCTCTGCCTGGGCAGCAGGGGCAGCAGCCACGGCCCCGGGAACGCCAGCGCGAGCATGCACTTGCCCTCAATGAACTGCACATGCGGCTGGCTACAGCTGTCGTTGCGGGGTTGCTGCACTGCTCCTTGCGCCGCCTGCATGTGGCTGCATGGCTGAGCCTTGACTGCCTCAACCTGTGCACACAAAGCACATACGGTAGTGTGCCTGATGCACGTCAGCAGGCATCTTGCATGGGTTGCAAGGAGAACCAGAGATTGGCATGCACAACTGTGTAGGCTGGCAGCCAGGCAGGCAGTGACCCCGACACATGCATAGTAGATAAGCAGGACAGGGGCGCCATATGGGAAGGAGCTGGGTCTAATCCAGCCTTCACGCTTCAACAAGCGTCTCGAAGGCCTTGTATCGTCATATGCATGACAGTATGCAGGCTTGCACGTTCTGCATTTGTGCACTTAGTTGCCAGCGGATGCGCTCACCAGCTGTGCAAACACATCCACCGTCTCGTGCCACTCCTGGCTGCGCAGCAGCGGCTCAGAGAACAGGGCGGATGCAACTGTTTCTGTTGGCTGCAGCATTGCTGCCAGTACGCCAGCCACCGTCCAGTAGCCCCTGCACAAGCGGCCGAACACGGCATGTCAGCAAATCGCACCATGCCGTTTTGCTCTCTTGCGTCTTGGTGCAGGAGTCACGTGCATGCAAACGCGCTGCATCCCGATGTTTGCAGGCCACTTTGCATAGCTGCCTGGCGCATATACATGGACGCGGGCACGCTCACAGGGCTTACCCGCACGGTGGTGACAGGTCGGCACACAACGGTACCATGCCAGGCCCCAAAGCACTCCGCATTGTAAGCACGATGTCCACCAAGTTGCTCCAGCTCCATGTGCCTGGTGCACTCAGACCGTGCTGCCTCAGGATGTCATGCCTGCGAGTGGCATGTGCAAATGTGGAGCATGTGCTTGCATGGCGTCCATAGCCATGTTGTACACAGTCGAGCCATCCAGCCCCCGTATACCTGGCGAAGAGCAGCAGAGGCGATCTTGGATGTGTAATCCCGGCACATCGGAGAGGGTCACACGAGCCAGGAATTCTGTTGTGGTATGGCTGACCCCAGGCCGCAGACTGCTGCCAGTGAAATGGCTGCAGGAAGCCAGTGCTGGACGCTCCTCCAAAAGCGTGGGGCTGGCTGGCATCGGCATCAATGTGCCTGCGATAGCACAGGAATGCATGTAGACTGTGAACATAACGCTTGTGCCCAAATACGCAGGGGAGCCTGGCTACCATGGAGCACAAACTTGCTACTTTGGGCAGTTGCTGCTGCGATGCGCAACTTACAGCACGAGCACCCCCAGCACCAGCGCAAAGGTCTTCAGCATTAATGCGGCATCATCATCTCTGTGTGGAACCCGACTCCTGCAGGCCCAGGCTGGGGCAAGTCCGAGTTCAATACATTGACTAGCATGCTCTTCAGTTGATGGATGATGTAGCTCAAGGGCCCACGAGTCACTGATGAACTAGTGCAGGACCTGGGATGATGAAGCTACAACGAACGAATCGGCACACAATTGTGTAGGTTGTATCATACGAGTATCGCTTCATATGCGGAGACCGTGTGTTTTCAGTTTGGCACCTCATCAATGATGCCAGGGGTGGTCTCATCAACCCAACAGGACTGCGTGGACGTGCACAGCACAACCCCAAGCCATGCTACACCCAAGGAGTAGCACATACGTGTGCGGGGGAGGTGTTTGTGCAGGGGCCTAGCTGTTGGGCCTTGCCTCCCTTGCACTGATCGGTGGGCGCTCACCTGCCTTTGCCACGCACCAGCGCACCGCGCCAGGACCTTGTGCCCAGATGCTGCCCCTGATCAGGATTGTGCTCCTGGCGTAGGTGGCTGACTGGCTGTAGACAGTGGCCTTCCGCCAGCAATGTGGCTGCCCCCATTCACGCACCCTCATCATTGCTTTGGTATCACACAGCATCGTGCCTTGATCTATCATACACAGCAGTGGCATCTCAGCAAACTGGGCACACAGCCCGGTGGCTTTGACCGCACCTCACCCTGTGATACAACAGTTGACAGCTCATCGCACCGCATCGTGCCGCACTCGTGTATGGAATAGGGGCGTGATCTGGCAGCCATGCTATCAATCGGCACGCGGGGGCAAGCTTTGCCGCAAGGGGGCCGAGCACATGTCTCCGACTGTATACCATCCAAGATTGTATATGCGCCCAGCACCAGTTGCACTGCCCTGGGATTATGTTTGCAAGGGCTTGCACCAACCAGGGTTGTCACCTCGTCGGCATCGATGAGGAGGCAGGCAACACCAGGAAATGGGCCCAACGAACTTGATATGCTGGAGCAGCGTCAGTTGATCGTGGCTCGGAAGGATGGGCTTGGGAGCAGCGGGAGTGCTATGTTCACTGCCGAGGACGCGGACACGCTCATATCGCGTTTGCCAGTGGCGGAGTCCACGAAGTCGGTCGCCGATCTGGACTACCTCACGGTGCGGGGCCACATAGGACGCTGATCCAATCACGAAGCGTTCCCGGACGTGCTGATGCATGTGTCATGCTGCTCCGTGACGTCTCTGCAGGAGCTGCTGGCCATTCAGCAGAGCGATGGGCCAAAGAACATTGGGTTCTTTGGTACGCGAAACATGGGTGTCACGCACCAAAAGCTAGTGGAGATCCTCAGCTATGCGTATGCAACCACGGTGCGCGATGATGTGCAATTGGGCTAGTGCATGTGTGCCATGCACGCATGGGAGCTGACATGGCGCCGCACGCGCGCTTTCACTTGCACCAGGCAGCACAATGGACGCAGTTGTGCATGCACGTGTGCAGAGTCTGGTTACGGTCCATCTGTTCTGTGTGCGATGGCTGATGCCTGCAGGGAAACCACATCTACACGTCGGGCTCAATCGGGACGAATGCTGCCGTCATCAAAGGCGCGCTGCGTGCTAACACACCAGACAAGCTCACAGTCATCCTACCACAAGTGCGTTGCAACACCCAGTCCCAGCACGAGGGCCTGTATCACGCGGAAGTATGGAAACACACAGTACCAGCTGTCGGGGCAAGGAATTGTCCATGTGTGTGTGTGTGTGGGGGGGGGGGGGTCATCCTGGGTGCATGCAAGCTTTGGGATGGGAGAGCAACACATCATAACCAAAGCTTGCCCAGAAAACACAACAGTGCATGGTTCACGTGGGATTGCAAGGCCCTTCATGCGTGCTTACTTCAGCTCTTGCTCTGTTCCCCCTCTGCAGTCCCTCAGGCGCCAGCCAGGCGAGTCGCAGGAGCTGCTGTCGCAGGTCGGTGACAGGCCTGCGTTGGTACAGCATGCATTGTGATTTGCATGGTTGGGGCTGCACACCGATGTGAAGCCGTCTGCTGCGTGGTTAGGAGGACGTATCTGATACAATCTTTCTAGCATCTCTTCATCAGATCTTCCCTGAGGTCGTCCATGTATGCGATCAATTAAACGAAAGTAATGTGGGCGGTGCTCTGCGATGGCTGCAGGTACAGAATCTCATTGAGATGCCAGAGAATGACGAGCTCTCCTTGCTGGAGGCGTCAAGGTGAGCAGCCAATCTTTGTTCACAGCCTGATGCCACCTGCATGGCCCGTGCTTGGTGTGCATGCGACAGGGCTTTTGCTTAGGGGCTGCTGTCATTGCTTGTTGAATGAGGCAAAGCATCGGGGAAGGGCCTGCTGCAGCCATCACAAATGCATCGTCGCCGCATCATCGATGATCTTGCACTGGTCGCTTGCTGCACAACCCTGCAGGATCTGCAACCAGAAGATCATCAGCAAAGTGCAGCAGATTATCTGCTTTGCTTTCCACGACTCGCGGCTACTCCTGGAGACGTGCCACCACGCAAAGGACCTGCGCAAGATTGTCACACTCTTCTACCTGGACTGAGATGCTGCAGGCATCTCCCAGACACAGGTCAAGCGGTGCTGACTGGCATCTTGACAGTTGTTGACCACAAATCCCTGCTGGCAGGATGGAGCCATGTGTGGGGTTGTGGCGCGCACTGGGTGGTCAGTGCCCGCTGGTGCCAAAGGCCAAGGCAGCATTCCAGGACATGGCTTTGCATTCCTGATGACCAGCATGTGTTGTATGCAAGCGGTGAGCAGTGGGCCGGGCGCGTGCTGCACATGTGCAGCTGCTGCACGGAAGAGTGGGGGTGAGTGGGACTGATGATCGAACAGCGCTTGGATTGCACAGAGCCGGGTGAACTATTTTTTATGCACGGTGCCCTCTGGATGGGCATCGCATACTTACAAAGTGTATGGGCTTGGCTGCTGCATGCCGAGTATGGACTGTGTAGCACGACTGCGATGCTGTGCTCGTCTCCGACCTGTAGATTGACCAGCTTGGACTAGTGAGCTTCTTCACTCGTCTGTGTGTGTGCTTCACATACGAAGATACAATGGACCTCGATGTAGCTGAGCCACTGTGCAACCAATTTGGAAAGCATTGGAAGGGGTGATGCAGGGGGCGATGGCAACTGAAGTTACACACCGTCAAGCTTGCAAGCCAGCAATTGCTCATTAGCCAATGCTTGAAATGTCGTTGGCCGACCAAGCATGCTTTTACTATCAACGCCGGCCCTGATATGCAGCAGCCCCTACTCCTGCATCTCCTCTGTCCCGTCCCCACCCTTCTGCCTTGCCCGGAACTGCCGCCGACCACCACCCCCTCCCTTGCTCACGCCCCCACCGCCATGCATGTGTGGCACAGCAGCCTCAGCACCACCACCATCTGGCACACCCTCTGCCTCGTCAACCAGATGCACTGCTAGCAGGGGCCGTGCAGGTGCACTTTTCACAACAGGGGGCGCGCTCTGCCCCTCTGGCTTGGAAGCCGCGCTGCCGGGAGGCACCACACCGCCCACGGGCTTGCCTGCTGTCACAGAAGAGAACAGGCCGCGCTGTTAGTGTGGTCGCATGTGCAGTGCGGTGGTGCGTGTGGAGTGCTGCACACATGTGGTCGTGATGTGGTCACACAATGTGAGGTGGCAGGCTAGCAGCGTGCCCATGACAGGAGAGGGACGGTTCACGTGCGTGGGCAGCAAGGAGGACCGCAGAGACAGGTAAATCAACGACGGAGCCCCAGCTGCAGGTGACAGCTCATAACAGCTGCATGTGCATGGGGGTGCCGTAGGCCCATCGGCATGTCCATGCAGGTAGGGCTCTGCTGCATGTGTTAACAATGATGTATGTTGCGTGAGGATGCACATTGCCAGATCAGCAAAACTACTGTGTCGGGTGCACCATCTCTGTACAACATGATTATGAGTGACAATGCGGTATTGTGTCGCGGAGGACGCTCACTCTTTCGCTGAAAAGTAACTGCACCCGCGCCAACGCGCAGGGGCTCCGTAGGCCTTGTGGCTTCACCACCCTGCTCATGCCCCGTGGTGCCTGCTATCGCCACAGCATGCGCGCTCGTGACGGCCTGCCATGTGGCAGCAAGTCACAGCGAGCCTCAGGAAAGCCTTCTTTCTCAGCAAAGCCACTGCCCACATGTCCACATGTAGACATGTTGGCCACGCACACTTCACATACATGGGCTGACAGCCAGGCTGTCAGGCAGCCAGCCAGCTAGCCAGCCAGCTAGCCAGCCGGCCAGGCTAAGCAGCCGGTGCATCCGGAGCCATGCTTCTGGGCATTCATTTGGAGGTGGGTTCACAACAGGAGCTGGGGTGTAGGGTTCAGGCGCACCCGCCGCATCTCGGCTGCGTCGCCCACCACGCTGCCGCCCCGGCTCCCAGCCTTCTCACCGCCCCCCACTGTCAGGCTCTCGCCCAGCTCATAAACTGTGTACCTGCATTCAGCCACCACAAACGCACGATGCATGCAGGCACAGGATCGAGCAAGGTCAGGAGCACAGTAGCCACACTGCAGCGCAGTGCGGACATGTCATTCCATGCTCCCTGATGCACTGGACACTCATGCATGGCACCGCAGTAAAATGAACACAAGGAAGAATCAAGTATGGTAAGATGAACACAAGGAACATGGGCATTCGAGGCATTCTAACCATATTCTAACCATACTCTAACAAGGTATTGTGACAACGTACTGTAACGAAGTATTCGGAAGTCAACCAAGGATCGCCCTTGAATCAGGCACAAGCAGGGGCTGCCGCCTCACCGCTCAGGGTGCTTGACGTGGTCCGGCACAAAGCCGCGCTGCTGCCAATCAAGGATCAGGCCCCGCCCGGCCCGGCCGCCCCTGCCCCCGCGCCGCCAGCCGCCACCACTGCGACCAGCCTGCTCCCCACCCCAACTGCCACCCTGCTGTACACCAGCTCCTGCCCCAGGACCGCCCCCCCACCGGCCTGCCTCCTCCACGGTCAGTTCGTCTTCCTCACCCGCCCCGACCCGCCCCCGCCGCTCTCGCCTGCCGCCGCCCTGCGCCACGGCTGCCGTGCCGTCAAACCCCCTCGCTCCCTGCCCCTCCCCTGCAGACGACTCTGGGCCCAGCTCGGCAGCAAAGCGCACGCGCCGCGCAGCCTGTCTGGAGGCCTCAGATCCCGGTGCGGGTGGTGGCGCTGGTGCTGCATGGCTGCTGCCGGCCTGCGGCTGCTCCTGCGCCGCCACCGCCCCTGTGCCAGCTGCCCCACCCCCTTCTGCCTGCGGAAATGAGATGTTCTCATGGCGGGCCTGCTTGCTGGGGGGCTGCTGCTCACCCCCTGCAGCCCTAGGAGCTCCTGCTCCATGGTTAGGCCCCACCTCCCCTGCCATGCGTGCACGCTTGGCTGCGCCCCTGCCATCAGCGTGGTTCCCGGCAACCCCTGTCGCTGCCGCACCAGCCTCGTCGTGCATGCTGCCATCATGCATGCTCCTTGCGGCATGCTGCTGCGCATCGTCATCGATGATCATGCTGGGCCGTTCGCCTGCCAGATCGTCTGCGTGGCTGCTGCCCACGCGCGCCTCCCCCATGCGGTCAAAGACATTGTCGTCCAGCACCTGGGGCCATGGCAAGCATGGGCCAGCGCAGGTCAGGTGTGGGATCATGCACCCGTCCACGTGCGTCAATGTATGCTGCCCTCAATTCCAAGTTTTCCAACACAGGTCATCGCAGAGGCCTCAGATCAAACAGATGCATTAGAGTGACACAGGTCATCAGGTCATGAAGATGGCTCAGGTCACACAGATCCACATCCATCCCCACACCTCCATCCCGCCAGAGGGTCTGTGCGCGTCCTCCTCATAATGCGGGTCCCAGCCTTCATCAGCAAAGCGGTCATAAGCATCTTCCTCAGCCTCCTGCAGTGGTCAGAGGGCCGCGCACAGCACGGCCCACGCATGGTCAGCGCATGGTCAAAGCAGGCCTGGTCAACGCCTGGTCAACGCATAGCCTGGTGCACGCATCGGCAAATATGGTGGGTGATCTGGTCGTGTGTGAGCAGCATCCTGGCATATGCTGGCTGCGGCCGCATGTGTGCACGGTACAGGGGTGCTGGTGCTGGGGGCCTGAGAGGCAGCAGGTGTGTATCAATGCCGTGTGGATGCAGGGCGCACACAGCGTGCATGACGCATATCATGCAGGTCACGTGCGCATGGCGCACGCACGTTTTCAAACTGCCTGCGAAATGCACGGCTGCTGCATGCTGGCAGGCGGTCCTCTGCATCCTCGCTGCCCTCGTTCTCACAGCCCTCTTCGCTCTCATCAATCATGCGCTGTGGCATGATTTGAGGGGCAACCTCCTCCTCGTCACTGTCCGCGCCTGCACCATTCAAATCTCGTCCAGCACGAAATGTGGGCACATTCGCCTGCAGGGACCAGCCTCCTGCAGCCCGCCCCAGATCCCCGAACACATCATTTATACGGGATGCAAGGTCTTTTTTGGGTGGCAAAGGCTCCATATATGTTGGACTTGAATGGAAAAGGGTTGTGTTCAGACTTGGTCACCTTGTGAATTTCATCCAAATGCACTCGTGCAGCCAGATTCAAATCAGGGTTTACAATCGTGGCCTGCAGAAGAAGTACCTCTGATGATCTTAGGCACTACATTGCACCAATACACATGATCGTTGATGGGTGGCGTCGATGCCCGCCGTCGCACAGAACTGAAAGTGGTGTAATGGTATTGAAGCACAGCGCCGGCGCCATGGCGAGATGCGCCATGGCCCTCCAAGGCGCATCACTAGGTCCCGGGCAAACAGCTTTTAGCACTGTGCATATGACGTGCAGTAGACAGGTTATGATGGCGCCACACGCATCGCCAGTGTGGCGTTCACCCTCGCAGCAGATCCGCGCAACCATGGCGCTGGCGAGCAGCAGGCGAGTTTGTACTCATTGCACATAGCACCATAAAGACACCTTGATGCTTTGGGGGATGTTAGAAGCGGGAGTTGCATGGGGGCACATGCGATGCATGCACGGTCCGCCTTGGCTGCATGCTCACATTGCTCAGTCGGCCGCTACCCGGCAGCCATGCGGCAGCAGCAACCAACTGCAAGGGTGCTCAACCGCCACTCGTACTGGCTTCTGCCCACATCGTCTGAACAACAGCATGGCACGCCTCTGTGCGCGTGTTTTGTCTGCAGTGCGACAAGTTGTGTCAGCCAGCCACAGGCTCGTGTCAGCGCTGGCCCCAAGCCTTCCCTCCTGGCGGCCCCCACTCACAGTGCAGCAACAGCAGCGGCAGCAACGGCGATGCCTCAGCTTTCCAGCCGCCCACATACTATGGGCCTTTGGGGGGGACAAGGGGTGAGACACCTCTCTTACACACCCCAGGCCTGTGAGTCCCTGGGCCAAATCAGGGCCACAGGCTGCTCCCATGCCAGCACCTGCCCGTCCATCAGCATATCTCAGCCCGCCCACATTCTCATGCCGTCCTCCCCCGCCCTCATCACCCCAGCACACGCGCACGCGCGTGTGCGCTCCCTCACGCCACGTATCTCCTCCCCACCCTCCACCTCCACCTCCACCTCCCCACCAGCTCTCATCACACGCGCCTCATCAACCAGCAGCAGTAGCGCCAGTAGCGGCGGCAGCAGCAGTAGCAGTACAACAGGGCCGGGCGCAGCTGGTCAGCCAGATGGGGCCCAGGGCGCATTGCCCCACGAAGACATCCCTCCCCTCATCATCTCTCCCGTGCCGTGCCGGGTGGTCGTCATCGGATGGATGGGCTCCAGAAGGCGGTACCTGAAAAAGTACGCTAACCTGTGGCTGCGTAGCGGGGACCATGAGGTATTGGTTCTCCGGCCCACCATCCCCATGACGCTGCTGCGGTGGCGTGGGGTGGTGGTGGCAGGCACGGACATTGACCGCGTCGCCCGCATGCACATTGAGAACCCCAACATGCCCACCATCTACCACATCTTCAGGTGCGCGGTACAGCAGCATTACAGGTGCAGTACAAATGCAGTGCAGGTGCGCAGCACACGGCATGGCAGGGGTACCATCTACTCGATATCCAGGCATGCTGTCACTCATTTGGTATGCTTCCACTTATGCGGATTCAGGCACGATCAACAGACGTTCGGGCGCAGCAAAGGTGCATGCCGCAGCTGCAAGCCCGCATGCCGCGGCCAAGTACAACCGAATGGCGCACATGCCCTGCATACATCATGGCCGTGCGGCGGTCGCTAATCCTGTGCTGCATGCTGTTGCTTGTGTGCAGCACCGGCGGCTTCATCCATGCGGGTACCATGTGGCGGTGGATGGATGAAGTGGAGGACGTGGTCATGCGGCGCGACCTGCTGGAAGAAGTGCAGGTGAAGATGCTGATAACGATCTTTATTGTGATGTACAGCATTTACTGTAAACATTGTAAGTAATGTACTGAACAGTGTACTGCCACGTGCACTGCCCTGCGGCTGTGTAATGCTGCAGGGCATCATCTTTGACTCTGGGCCCGCACGTGTGACGGGAGAGCTCGCAGCCAACGCGATCGCGTCTGCGGTGGTGGGCGTGGGTGCGGAGGAGGTGGTGGCGGGGAAGGCGGGGCTGGGCGCGGGGCTGGCACGCGCGCTGCGTGGCCCCTTGGAGGCCTACCTCTCACGCCCCTCAGTCAAGCAGCGGGAGCAGGAGGTGTGTGAGTTGTCAGCGCATTTGAAGCACATGGTGCCGGCTTCAGCAACAGGGTACTGCCACCGCTTGCTTCAGCTGGCTCAAAAACTCATGCTTTGTCACCCGTCAACCTGTACAGCCGGCACTGATTGTACTGCACTGTACTGCAGGTGTTTGAGGCGTGGTACGAGATGGCGCCTACATGCCCCCAGCTGTACCTATACTCTGATGCCGACCCGCTGGTCAGACCTGAGGAAGTGGAGCGGTACATGAAGATCCAGGTGCGGCGGTACAGCGGTACAGCGGTATGCTGGTAGCAGGCGGTACAGAAGTAAAGCAGCACAGGGGTGGCGGCGACTTGGGCAGCCTGGCGGGCCGCCTGCCACCACGGGGTTGCCAGCCGCCCCCAGCCACATCCACCACACGAACCATGCCAGCAGATCGGAACTGCGTCAACCGCACCAGCCGTGTTCCGTCCCTGCCTTTTCAGACAGACACGGCGCCCTGTTATACGCTTTCCCTGTTACATGCCTTGCTTCGTATGGTAAATTGTTTGCAAGCGAGCGGCTGAGCCACCTAACTGCGCCGCCGTCTGACTCTGCAGGCATCGCGTGGCGTGGACGTGACCTCACACATGTTCTCTGGCTCAGGCCACTGTGAGCACTACCGCAAGCACCCCCACGAGTACACGTTTGCAGTCTCACGCTTCCTCTCATCGGCACTGGCCAACTGGTGAGGGGTGGTTGGGTGGTTGGCTAACGATGCCCCTGGGGTCTTCCTCAAAGACTGTTGGCCTTTGATCCTGAGCTTGATCCGAAGAAGAGTCCCACCAACCCTGGGTAGTACTTCCCTGTGTCTGACTGTTCCTCCTCTTTGTTGATTAACTGCCTGAGCACAGGTGATGGCCTGTTGAGCCGTCAGGGGGCTCGCCAGCCGGTGACAAGACCGGGTGCTTGAGCACTAACCCTCATCACGATAGGGTGATAGGGTGGTGTTGGCGGCCGGGTGCTGGGTCAGGTGCTGGGTGCTTGGGGCTGGGTGCTTGGTTAGTCACAACTTGAACGAATTGAGATGGGATGGGTGCAGACTCAGCATCAAATGGCGTGCCCGAGGTGTAGTGAATGCTTCTGTGATCAGTAGGCTTGTGAATGCTCTGCTGCCAGCCCATGACGTCCAGCGGCTGATGGCATCCACCACTAGGATCCATACTGCTCAGTCATTGGCAATCTAATGCAGACGGCACATATGCCGGACAGCGCACGCGCGTCCGGCATATGTGCCGTGGGTTCCGTCTGCTTGAAACACGGCACCCACCAAGAGCACCCACAATGTAACAACTGCTGTGTTTGGCCACAGCAGCCCTACTAACGCCATAATTCTGAATCTATATAGGAGATACACAGGTGTCGAGCGTGGGTATCAAGGATGAATAGGGAGATGTTCAACTGTACTTAGGTACAAGCTTCCGCTTGGAAGTACATGAAGTTAACATCAGCAGCACGCCATTGCCGTGATTGAATGCTGACACGTGACAGTACATCATGACACCCACACTGGCTCAGCTGCAGTTGCCCCCCCGGCTGGGGGGGGGTGCGGTGGCGTGGGGTAGGGTGGGGGTCAATCACGCAGCTGAGGACAGGAGATCAATGGCTGCAGCCATGCAGCACACAACCAGGTCAGTCACTGCCCGCATCTGCAGCGCCGTGGCAGCGAGCAACAGCTGCATGGGTTCACTGCGGGAGTCTGGTGGCTGCAGAGCTGTCCACATGCTCTGCAGCCATCGCACGGTGCAGAGCATATGGCAGGTGCCTGTGCGCGATCAACAGGAGCACCAGGGGATCGCAGCACCTTGATGAAAAACGGTGTAACAAGTCGAATGCCTATGCTGTTCAGGTGCTTCAGGCCACATAAAGGCCACCCACGCGCACGCTACGATTCCATGCACACTGTTCACATGCAAGGGTCACATGCGATGTCCAAACTAATAACGATCACCCTTGCTTGCAAGACCACCCCCAGAGGGTCATTGGCCTTGTTGATGCCGATCGTGCGGGCCGGCCACATGCAGTGCAGCTGTTCAATGGGCAGCGTTGGCTGCAAGCGGGCTGCATGCGGGCACCGCCACCAGCAACAGTGTGAGCAGGACGGGTTGCCTAGCGCCCATCTGGAGACGGCTGCTGGCCGCACGTGCGCGATGACATGGCAGGACAACAGGTGCAGAATGCAAAATCATGCAACCTGTCACCAAAACCCACAGCGTGCACGAGGTTGTTGCACGGGCGCTGTTGGCGTGAAAGCGCCAGCAAAAACCAGGCGAGCTGTTGCGGTGGTGGTGGCGCAGGACGCCGCAGGCAGGGCTGTACATGGTGCTAGGCATCACTGCTTCGATCTGATGAAGCGCGCGGCACCTGTATTGAAGTTTTCATAAGTGTGCTCTCACGCAAAAGTCTTCTGGTTTTTCCCCGTGCGTGCAGCAAGGCCCTTCCTGTGTGGACGCTGCTAACAACACCGCAGCAGGAAACAGCAGGTTAGGAACAACTCCACAAGGTTCAATATTCAGGGCAGGCGACGCTACACAGGGGAAACTCAGGATCATCGCGGGGAAGCCTTTGCAAAACACAGGTACGCAAGTGCGTGGGCTGCGTCTGGCCACCCCTGGGGTTATTTGGAGGGCAGGGCACGCCTGGGGAGACAGCAGGCAGCTAGCTTATCAGCGGCGCACCGCGTGCAGGACAATCCAGCAATGTTTGTGCAGCTCTGGCCTCGGGCTGGGAGGGTCGCTGGAATCAGAAGGCTTGGCCACGCTGGCCTTCAGCCAGTGCCCATGCGCGAGAAGCAGCACATGTGCTTGATTGACCATTGCAAAGTCGCATTTGCAAGCAGCGCGGCCCTTACCTGGGAACATGCCCAGCATCACAGCACAACCGGTGCCAGCGCCAGCTGTAGTTGCAACCTGCGTGGACATTATATGGGCACGGCTAACAGCCCGCTATGGGCTGGCGGTTTGAGCCAGAAGGTCAGAGGTCAGCACGGGCCCAAGCATGATGGGGTTTCGACGGACCTGCCAGGAACACCATGCGCAGCATCGCGCATTGCTGATGGGACTTCATCTACCAGCCAGCGGCTGTGCTGGCTGCAGTGCACTGGGCTACAGCAAGGTCTATGCATGTGCAGACATGTGGGCCCAGCCATCGCGAGACTGGCAGCCTGCAGACAGGCTGCCGCTGCAGCGCTGGGGTGCCTATGGTGCAGCCGGCAGCCATGTGGGGTTGCATTGCTCCAACTGTTGTATATGCATTGTGTGTGTAGTTGATCTGGGCACTGTTGTATGTGCTGCGTGTGCGCAGGCAACAATGGCTGCTGTTTACTCCACCGGGAAGCGAGTGCTGGAGGGTGCCTGCATCGGCACCGACCATTCTGAGCCTCTTCTAAAGAAGCGCTCTTCCGGCCTCGACGCACCGAAGGTGTCTCCCGCGCGCAGCAATCCTGCCCAGCCGATGCCCAACAGTGCTTGCGCACCTGGCATGCCCTACTATGGGCCCGTGGGCATGGGCACAGCTATGGGCTGCATGCCGCCCATGCAGGCGCAGCCCCAGGTGCCGGGCAGCGCACCCCCCGCCATGGGAGTGCCTTCCATGATGCTGCCCACACCTGCGGCCGGCTTTGGCTTTTCTCCCTTCATGCCACCGCCCTTCATGATGATGTGGATGCAGCAGATGGCGATGCACGCAGCCATGGCCTGCACCATGCAGAAGATGCACGCACAGGCGCACGCGCCGCATGGCGCCGCAGCGCCTGCCCCTGGCTCAGCTGCTGCATTGACGCCACAGCCCTATGCCATGGGCATGGGCATGTATGGCCACCAGGCGGTGGGCATGATGGCCCCCATGCCGGGCATGCCCATGCCTGGCATGCAGCCCCCCAGCATGGCCATGTGCCAGCAGGCGTGCGCGGCAGCTGCTGAGGCCATGCCAGCGGCAGCTGCAGCCCCCACAGCCGATGCCGTGGCAGCTGTGCCCACGCCCATGCTTGCGCCCAAGGCCGCCCCGGCCGCACCCGCTGCCAAGCCTGGCAAGGCCAGCAGCAAGGCGCACAAGGGCAGCGCGGGCGCGGCACACAAGGCAGGCAGCAAGGCCACCGCGAGCCTGGCCAAGGCCAACAGCGTCAGCTCGGACTCTGAGGTGCGTATGGGACTCCATGTGTTGGCCTCGTTTCTGTGGGCTTGTATTTCCCTGCGATGGTTGCCTGCGTGGTGGAGGTGCTGTGTCTCCACCTCAGCTCTGTCTTTTGACGTTTTATCTCTGCATTCTGCCTTCTCTGCCTACTGTAATCAAGTCGCAACGAAAGCCATACGGTTGCTGGTTGTGCGTGCAGGCGAGCGGCGGCGACACGCTGCTGGACGTCGACTTTGCGTCGTTCATCGACTCGTTCCTGCTTGCGCCTCCGGGTGGCGAGGACGTGGCGGCGGTGCTGCACGCGGACGACGCCGATGCCCACCAGGTGCGCGGGGGGCGGTGACTGCGGGTGGTGCGTGCGCTGGCTGCAACTGGGGTTGGAGGAGATGGTGGTGACTTGTGTGTGTTGGGTGGAGGGTGGGCGGGAGGACGGCCATCATCCCATGGGACGGGGCGGGCCTGTGGTGGTGCAGTGCTTTGATCTGGGGTGGGGGGTGGGTGGGGTCGGGGTGGGGTCTGGCTGCTGTCCCGCCTGCAGCTCGTGCGTGGCGCCCACCTGCAGCTCGGCATGCATGCCGTGCTGACTCGGCCTCTCTCGTGTCGATGTGCCTGCCTGCCCTGCAGCTGGACCTTTCCGAGTCCATGCTCGTCACGTCCGACGCATGCCACCCCCTGGCGCTGTGCCAGCTGGACAACAGTGTCATGGACCTGCTGGCTGCCACCTCCCACTGAACCGGCCAACGCCGGCAGTCCACGGCTGCAGTCGGCAGCAGTAGCCAGCAGGCTGGGAGCTGAGGGCTCGCACCCTGGGCAGGGCCGGGGCGGCTGTGAGGCATAGGGGCCCTGCAGCCGCCCCCTGGTCAACAGAAGGGCAACCAAGATATGGAGCCAGCTGACAAGGGAACAACCACATGGGCAGCTGCCATGCCAACGCGCAGCGCAGCGCCCAGTGGTGGGGCAGAGGGGCGTGGGGGTCCCTTCTCACCACGCCTCAGATCTACAGTCAGACTGGTATCAAAATGGCGCCCGCCTTGCACAAAGGCGCGGCGGCCGCGGACCCCCGTTCAACTCAAAAAAAGTGCTAAAGAGTGATGAAGTATATGGATAACAAGCAGATGGGATTGGGTTCGTGTAGGCGCTGGGCAGTGGGCCCTCCCCTGGCCGCGATGCCGTGCGGGGGCGGGGTATGAGCACATGCGCCTGCTGGCGCAACGTGCTAGCGGGCAAGCTCCGTGCGCAGGGGCAGCTTGACTTTACGAGCGCACCCGCTGCAGCAGCTCCCGGGACTCACACGGGGCAGCTGCCACACCAGGGCGTGGTCTTGGGGGAATGGGCTGCCTTGAGTGCAGCCGCGTGGTTTTGGGCACAGCCAGGCGTACTGGGGGATTGGTCGCTGCGCCGCAACGCGCACCGCACGCAGCCCTGCTTGCCAGTCGTGGCAGCGCAGGGGCGCGTGTGGGTTCATGTTTGTGCGCGCCGGTCGGCCCCGCCCGCCACTTGTGGCGGCGCCAAAGGCAATAAAAGGGTGGCAGGCTGCTGTTTTCCTGGCGTGCCACCTCTGGCATGCTTGGCGCAGCCTGCTGCGTGGTCTTCCCACAATGTCTTGCTTCAGGGGCCTTTTTGTTATGGGTGTGTGGTGGGTTTTG
>BDCZ01000324.1:60138-71714 GCA_001662365.1 Chlamydomonas applanata | reverse complement strand
CAGTGCTGACTGGCAAGGATGGTGTGCAGAGTGAGCTGGATCTGGGGGTGGGTTGGCAGGTGAGGCGGGGGGGCGCCGTGGGGGGGTCGTGAGGGGGAGACGGAGGAGGAAAGCGGGGCAGAAGGGGATGGGAGGGGGGAGGGGGGAGGGTGTGGAGGGGAAGAAGGAGGAGGGGCAGGAGGTGCTTGGAGGGGTGCGGGCCAGGGGACGCTGGGCGCTGGGGGCTGGGGGCTGGATACGGCTGACAATGGCAGCAGTGGCGATGCGTATGAACTGGGATCACAAACACATCGCTTGGCTACAGGACTATCACGTACGTAGGGTCAGTAAAATGCTCTTGTCTTGGTGGTGGCGCCGGTTCGTCAAAACAGCAGACCACCTGCCATTGTTTTGCGTGTGCCATGTGGCTGCAGGACCCTGCGGTGGTCCATGAGACAGGGCTGTGTGTGTGGCGCAGTGGGCAGCGGCCAGAGCTGGAGTTCAAGACATCAGGCCGCTGGCTGCAGGGCCGCATGGCGCTGCTGTGGACGGGCAACAGCCACACAACGTATGAGGTACGCGGTGGTCAAGCACCTTCATGTGTGCATGCACTGCATGAGGGGCTGGCATGCAGATGACTTTGAGAAACTTTGTCTGCATGGCCATGTCGGCCGGGTGGGGTTGGGGAGGGGGGTGCAGCACCAGGTGCTGTGACAATCCTGGTGGCTGCAGCAAAGCAGCTGCTGGGATGATGGCTGCGATGGTGGGCTGGTGGTCAGCAGGCAGCTGCTTCACCTTGTGGTATGCACGTCAGCACCTGCTGCTGAGCGCTGCCCTGCCTGCCTTCCTTCAATTTGATCCAGCTGACTAGCACAGTCTAGTCCATTGTGTAGGTGAGGTGTGAGGGGGTCATGAGTGCCGTGCACGTGCATAGACTGCATATAGTGACCAACCTCGAATGCTGTGATAACTGTGATGCACACAGCTGACGGATCTCAAACGGGACTTTGACCTCATTGAACGCGCGGGGAGAGCAGCGCGCGATGCGGTGCAGCCGCATGTGGAAAGTTTGGAGGGGCTGGCGGGCGCTATCAACATGAGGTGAGCTGATGCAGGGCACGCAGCACAAAACCGCTGCATATAGTACAGTCGCTGCATCTAGTGCAATCACTGCATACTGTATGGTCAGGTACTCAGATTTAGTCAATGTATTGAGCGCTGAGGTGGTAAACAGCTGGGTTCAGTGCCCTGAACCTAACAGGGCACCTGAACCTCAGTTCCTGTGATGGGAGTGAGAGGGGAGGGCCCTGAGCAGGGCCCAGGATAGTGGCGGCCATTCTTGCGTCTTACAGGATCGTAGGAACAAGCCTGTTTTTTCTTGGTTTCGAATGGCTGCTGTTTTCGGCTTAGTGGGTTGCTGGGTCGGGGACGCCTTCTTGCACGCCTCCTCCCTTGAACCCCCATCGTATGGAACCAAGGTGTCTGTTTTTTTTTGTCCTGAACGCAGCTACCAGGTGCAGACTGGCGAGGGAATGGCGCCGCTGCTAGACCACGGCCAGATCGCGCGCAAGTACTGTGGCGGCGGTATGTGACCGTCAGCTGATGCTCGCCTGCCTTGCTTTCTTGATGTTGCTGTGCTGTGCTGTGCTGTGCTGTGCTGCGTGCATCTGCGTGCATCTACAGCATGCCATCGGCATGGCATTGTTCAGCACCTGAGGCACCATCCAGACAGAATACACGCTGGTCCGGCACCAGCCGCAGGACATGGCTCCCCGTCATTGTGATATGCTCAACCATCCTTTTGCAGATGAACGTCTTGGGCTTTGTGGGTGGCTGTACCTGCAGGTTTTGGCGGCTATGCACTGTACCTGTTCAGCAGCCAGGAGGCCCGCGACTTATTTGTGGCACAGCACGGTGGCAAAGGCAAGGATGGGGCGACCGCCATTGAGCCATACCTTCGGCCGCCCTGTGCGCAGTGACCCATGCTTTAATGCATGCCGTGGGTATGCAAAGAGTGCGGTGAAGCTCTTGAAGCTTGCGCGCTGTGGTGCAATGGAAAGCGAGATGTGAATGTAAGGCCTAGCTACCTGTCTTGCCTTCAAGTGAGCAGGCAGATGCTCACTGATGCTCAAAGGGAGGCGCGTTTACATACATGAGTGATGGGTGGTGTGCAAGCAGATGCAAGCAGAGACGCAGCCGCAGTAAACAACAGCACAGTCTTGTGCCACACCACGTACGCGTAAGGTACCCTGTGCCAATTCTCACTCTGGCACATGCAGGGCATGTGTGAACCCACAACAACAGAGTGCAATACCATCGCCAGCGGTTGCAGACATGGCATGCATCCTTTCACCAATACAGCCTATGCACAATGCAGGCAGTACATTCATGCTCCTGAAAAGCTCGCACCCAATGCAGTCAGATAGGCAACCAAAAGAAGAGCATGCTGGCGTAAGAGCAGCAAGCAGCACCAAAGCAAACGGACAGCATGTACAATGCAGCTTTGGATACTGGAGCTGTGCACACAGCCCACCCTGAAACCAGCTAGCTTTGAAGCATCTCATCCTATCTAACCCAGTCGCCTCCAGCCACCTGCCTAGGTTCACAATTGTGCGGCCTACATTCCAGATTGGCACCTACCACACCACCAGCTGCAATTTGGAAGGGGACAGCACACAGCACTACTGAATCCGATTTAGCCCGTCTATCTAAGCACGCTCGATTGGGTGGACAGAGGTGTCACCAATGGGTATAGCTGCAACACCCTGCCACTTCAGTCTGCTGGCACAGCACCTCCCTTGCCTTCATCTTCACCGCCCCACACCATCTAGACAGCCGTCGTGGCGTCCAAATGAGTGAGCAGGTGCCTGCTGACAACGAGCACATGACCACCGCAGGCTTTCTACCGAGCTAAAAATGCAGCACAAAACGTCCCCACCGCACACTGCATCCCACTGCACCGCTATGTGTTCATTGCCAAGGCCAATCGGCTCTGTTGGAGCAGCCAAACCCAGCAGCCTGTGCTGAAAGAAACAAAACGAAGGGAAGGAAAACAGAGGCAAGAGCAATGCGACTTGCAAACTGTACAGTAGAGCAGAAAGCATGACACCAGCGGAAGGATATACACCTGCACACAGATGCCAGGCCACACTTGTCTGAAATGAAATGGACAAAATACAGTCTGTGCTTCGTCCCTACTAACAGGTCATCCAGTGTGTAGAGTATGTGGTTTAAACAAACACCTGCCAAACACCTGCCTACAGCCCAGCTGCATCCAAATCGTGCAGCATAGCAGCATCCCTACCCCTACCCTTCCCAACACCTGTGGGCTCCAGCACCACATACGGATAGGCCGAAAAACAAAAGGAAACCAAACCCTGAATCTATCCTGTAAGGACAATGTCATGACCACTGAACGAAGCCTCAACGAATGCAGCAAACCCAGCAAAGCGCTTTCCAAGCTCACACTTGGCGGCAACCTCACACCCAGCCCCCCTTCGTTCATGTGCCCCCTCAAACCCCCATCTACCCCCTCAAGCAGGGCGCCAGCGCCCCGAGCGCAGCTGCGTGGGGGTGGGCAGCAGCGCAGCAAGCGGCGGCGGCAGCTGCCGGCGCACGCCCCCACGAGCGCCAGTAGCCGGCATGTTTGATGCCGAGGAGCACAGGTGTGCCAGGAGGGCACCTGATGTGGGGCGGCCCTCAAAGGTAGGGTCTGCACAGCGCTCGGCATGTTGCATGAGGGCAGCCAGCAGGCAGGGCGGGCAGCCGCCCACGCCTTGAGGATCTTGTAGCCATCGCTCATGCAGGGGCATGGGCTGGAAAGCAGGTGGCTGGTAACCGGCTGCTCCCAGAGAGGACAAAGAGGAGGAGGCAGGGGAGAGCAGCCCCAAGTCAACTGCAGCCAAACCGGCAGCGCCCAGAGATGCCCCACCCAGCCCCAGACTGCATGCCTCGCCCCCGAGCACAGCGCCAGCGATGCCTGTGCCCAAGCTGGTCGCCACAGGGGAGGGCGGGCAGGAGGGTGGCGGCGGGATGGGCGCGCGCGTGCCGAGCGCGAGCGGTGCGGTACCCATGCGTGCGAGGTGCGCGCGCAGGGACGCGCGGAGATGCTCGCGCTGTGCCTGGGCCTCAAGGAAGAGGAGGTCCTGCATGCATGGTATGCCAGGAGCTATGAAGGACACGGACAGCAGGTCTGTCCAGGCCACATGTGACATGGCCCTGTTGAGCAATGCATGACAGGCAACCCCCTGGAGTGCAACGCCTCGTAGGCATCATCATGGCCACAGCTGTGGCTGCCCCTCGCTGCAGTTATGCAATGGCCCAACACAAGCAACTCACCTGCTCTGACTGGTATGGGGGCAGTGGCTGCAGGACCTTGCCTCCCGCCACAGGGCCGAACAGTAGCAGGAGCAGCAGGTTGCCAAGCGCATAGATGTCCTGTTACACGGCAGGAGCACCGAGGTATGGGGACAAGCAGGGGGGAAGCTCTCAGCAGGAGTGCATGCAGCCAGACACAACAGCTGCATTGATGAGCAGTAACTGTGTGATTGAAAGCCCCGTGCCTGCTGCCCTGCCCGGCGCAAGTATGCATCACACGAAGCACCACAAGTACACAAGCGTGCAAGGCTGGGGGGTCACACACCACAGCCATGCTACAGATCACAAGGGCGCGCCCCCACAGCAGTGCGACAGCGACAGCAGCAGAGAACCCGGGCAGCTACAGGAGCACGGCAGTAGCAGCAAGAGCCTCACCGTGGCACGGCCATATGTGGCTGTTGCACGGGCCACGGGGTCCAGGAAGTGCAGGCAGGGCCCCACGACGCTGCCTGGGGTTGTCCACACATCACTCCCCTCCACCCCAGGACTGGCGGGCCGCACCTGCTTAGGGAGCACGCACAAGCAGCGCAAACGTGAAGGTACGCTTGCATGACGGCAGGCATGTCAGGTGCAAGCAGCAAGGTGTCTGCAGGCAGCAGACATGCATATGCCTGGCAGGACAAAAGAGGGCCGCGGCAAGGCCAATTACCAGTAACATGGGAATCGCTCTGAGCAATGGGAGCGGGTGCTGCCTGTCTTGCACGCAGCAGTCAAGAAGCTGGTGAGCCCATGCTCGGCAACCAGCACGTGGTGGCACACCACGGTGGCACAGCGCGGCAAGCACATGGTCATCCACACAAAAAACTGGCAAATCCACACGCACCACACTCAGCCCAAAGTCATAGATCATGACATGGGGCAGGCACATGGCTGCCGTGAGTGCTGTACTGCCCCACTCCTCCTCCATTGTGCCACCACCGCCCTCCCTGGCGCCCCTGCCCCGCCCGCCGCCTCCTGCGCTGCCGCTGCTGCTTGCGCGCGGCACCAGCGAGGTGCCAGGCAGGCCAGCAGCCTCAGCAGCTACAGCCTCCGGCCATGACACAGACATGTTCAGCGGAGACAGGTCACGGTGCACCACATAAGTGCCAGTACGCGCAGCCAGGCGCCAGTGCATCCAATCCACCGCGTCCAGGACCTGGGGACGGGTGGAGGCATGAGCAGTGATGAACAGGTGATTGGTGGCTGCACGATCAGGCGCCTCCGTTGGCAATCGTCAGCAGATCTCTGCCAACTCATCGTTCAATTAGTATCTGTGTGCGGTATGCCACAGTGCCTCCGTTTTGCAATCGTCAGCAGATTTCTGCCAACTCATCGTTCAATAAGTATCTGTGTGCAGTATGCCACAGTATGCCACCCCTGCCATGCAGTTATGTGGGCACTGAGTTGAATGGTGATGGGCCAACAACGTGACGCGTGCTGATAGTGGGGCTGCTGTGAGCATATGGAGCACCTTCAAGCTCAAAACAGGCGAGGCTGCATTTGTACGGTATGCGGTGGACAACAGGGTGTGCAAGGGTGGACAAGGAGTGGGGGTTCGATCCGGGGGCATGCAGCAAGTGTTTGCAGCCTTGCGATGCGGCCTGGCTACTGCTGCAGCACAGCTCACCTGGAAGTAGATCGCCGTTGCATCAGCCCATGACAGGTGAGGAACTGCATGGCCGAAGCGCAGCGGGGAGCCAGGTGGCAGCAGCAGCGCGTGCCACAGTGTGACAGGGCCCGCGTAGTCCATGGCCAGGCAGCAGGGCGTTGCCTCATCTCGCTCCTCGTCCTCCGCACCAGCGGGCCCTGCGCCAGCCCCTGCCCCGCCCTCCCCATCATCATACCCCTGGCCGCAAGCAAGGCCGGCTCCTGCAGGCTTCATGCCATAGCCCCCACGCACACCATAGCCGCCCAGTGCCTTGGCACCGCCAGGATGGTTGAGGATCCCTGCACGGTTGCCACTGTACGGAGGCGGCTGCTGCTGCTGCTGCTGCTGCTGCTGGTGCTGCAGCCGGCCCACACAGCCAAGGCCAGGCCCCAGCCGCAAGGGACCAGCGGAGCAGCCGATGGCCGACCCATCACCCTCCCTAGTGCCCTCATCCTCGGTAGGAGTTCCCTGACCCCTGAATGCAAGCCGGCCGCCGCTGTACACCCCCTGGCTGCTCTCCTCGTCCTCCTCCTCGCCTCCCCCCTGCATGCTGCTGCAGCCCGCACTGTTGGTCCCCACGCCCCGGCTGCGCCGTGCCCCGTGGCCGCTGCTGCATCTGCGCTTGCGCTCGCCTTGCAGCTGCTGGCCAGCCGCCCCCTGTGCCTGCTGAGGCTCGACTCGCATGGCGGAGCACCACTGCCCTCCAGGGCAGAAGCCCAAACACGTCACGATGTGTGGATGCCCCTCCACAGTGCACAGCACTTCAGCCTCTCGTGCAAATGCAAGCCGGCGGGTCACTTCCTGGCGTACTGCCTGTGGTGCAAGTACAGACGGTGCTCGAGTTCCGCCATGCAATCGTGAGCTCGTGCCATAGCACATGGACATGGGTACCAGTGGCAGGACACATGGGCAAATTCGATCCGAGGCAACTGGTGCATGAGCACCGAGAGCAACGATGAGCAACGGTGCAGCCTTGAATGTGCATGCACACATCATGCGTGCGCAGCATGCACCCACCTGATTGCCGTACTGCTGTGGCCGCAGGCGCTTGATGGCCACGGGGCTGTCGTGCCCCAAGTGCTCACCACTGCAATTGCGGTGTGCGCCGACGCATGGTGATCTTGAACTTAGTTCACAGCACCCATGCAAAATGCTGACAACGCAGGGCGCCACATGGGCCGCACCTCGGCCCCAACAGACCGCAGCATGGTTGCACCCTGGACATGAGCGCCCGCAGCCCCTCTCTCACCTGGTGACAAACACGTCTCCGAAGCCACCAACGCCGGCTAGATCCTGTTGGCTTGCCACCTCTTCAAAGTAGCGCCGCACACTGGGGGCATCCAGCACACCAACACCGCTGCCCCCGCCCCCGCCGCTGCCGCCCCCTGCTGTACTGCCTCGTGGAGATGCACCCCCGGGGCCGCCATTGGACCCAGGCCCTGCCGCGGCACCATTGCAGGAGCTGCGGTGGGAACCAGCAGTACGGGCTGCTAGTGAGGCCGCCACCCTGCTGCATGTGGCCAGCAGCTCCTGATCCTGCGCACTGAGAGGTGAGTAGGACTGGGCAGGGGGCGCAGGAGGAGAGCGTGCGCGGGGCATCGGGGGGCTGTTGCCCCCATGTGTGCGCGCGCGCTTGGGGGCGGGGGAAGGGGGACGGCTGGTGGGCGGGCCGCGCTGTAGCCCCTTCGGCCCGGCCCCATGCAGCGTGCCAGCATCAGCAGGCGCGCGCAGCTGGGGTGGCGCTGCGCCCGAGCGCTTGACCGCATGGAAGCCCCATGCCAGCCCCTGCTCGCCTGTCAGCGTGGCACTGGGGCTGCATGGCTGACTGTCCTCGCAACCTGATGATGAGCAATAGGGGCCTGTGCCCTCATCTTCTTCCTCAGCCGGCCCCCAGCTGGAGGAGGGTGTGAATTGCTGCATGGCAGGCAGCTGCTGCAGGCGCAGCAGCAGGTGGGGAGGGCAGGCCATGTTCAGCGCAGTGGATCAAGTTCTGAGGAGTAGGTTGTCAGGTGCTGGCTACATGCGCGCAGCCTTGAGGGCCCTGGTGCTATGACACCCCCTGCAGCAACGCCAGGATCGTCCCGCGCTGCAAAAAACAAAGCCCCCGACGTGCTGGCAAGCGCAGGCGCGATCTCGCGGCGCTTGCCAGTACGTGGGAGGTCCAAGCCACGCAGGAAGTCCCGATACACAGCCACACCTCACCTGGCGCCTTGCCAATGGATGGAATGCTAGCATGGCGCTGCCCAACAGCTGTGGGAGCGCTTCCATTCACCACCCTTCACCACGTTCGTGTTCTGGGAAGCAGGCACGCGGCCGATCGCATCAAAACCAAGCAGTCGATCAAAAGCCAAGACACAGGGATGCACTAGAGCCCTGCTGAGTGAACCCTGCATGCGCATGTGCACCGAAACGCAGGACACGCACCTGCGCGCAGCCATGCTCCAGTTCATGTGCTCAAAGTTCAGCCCAAATCAGCGGGGCCTGAACCGTGAAAACTCGCTGTCCTCCACGGAGAAGCTGCGTGGACCTATCGCTGATGCATCAGCCACCGTACCAAAATTCACGCCATGTGGTGTGTGGCACTTGCATTCAGAGAGTTCCAAGCCGTTTCTGTCGCACTACCATGGATGAGACCCTCTCATGATGCCATTCTGTTGCGCGACCACGCGATGCGATCATTAAGCCACCCACCATGCAGTTCACGTTGCAAAGATCGCAGCTGTACAGTCCTCTACAACACACTCGAGCTCCATGCACCCCAAGCACGAGCTACGCAATCGTGCGGCCCACTGTCAGGCGCAGCCCCCGCACTATTGCTCTGGCATCCAAGTCGACAATCTCTACAAGCCTGCTGTCAGTACTGAAGGACGAGCTCAAGTATGCTCGTGAATCATATCGGCGGGAAGAAGAGCTGCTAGAAGAGCCGCCAAATGATTTTGAGCTGGACAATCCACCTGGCAAGAAGATGTTCTACCTGCTGAAGGAGTACAACAAGCGGGAGCAGATCATCATTGAGGTGGACCTGGACGCGCAGCCATCAGCCAAGGAAGAAGAGGATGAGGATGAGGCCGATGACGATGAAGACGAGGAGGAGGAGGTGCCTCCAGTGGCCTTCAAGGTGCAGATCAACAAGGAGGGTGGCTGCCTGACGTTTGACTGCGAGAGCAACGGGGAGTACGTGGTCATCATGGACCTGTCGCTGGAGGTGGGGTTTGGGTGCATGGGGGCATGGGGGCATGCATGGACACCATGCGGGCTGTGCCACACCCATGGCCACCCGCCATGCCGCTGCTACGGTCGCCGTGCAGCTGGTGCCTGCAACAGCTGGTGCCTGTTATCTTTAAATAAAACTGTAGTTTTTGGGAAACCCCTGGCACGAGCAGTATGCGGGGTGCATGCACCCAGCGGCAGCGCCTTGTGCTGCGTGCCATGTCACACGTATGCACATTAGGCGTGCACATGCACCCGGCACACAAGCACCGTGCGTCGTGCGTGTTTCTCCAGCTCCACATCTGGTCTGCTCTTTGCCTGCGCTGGGGTCCACACCTTGCGCTTGGCATAGACTGCCACCAATCATTTGGAAATGCAGCACACAGAGAGCACACGGGCATGAACTGTGGCTGGCACCCGCTCATGCAGCTGGACCCTCCTGCGGGTGAAGATGACGAGGATGACGAGGATGTGGAGCAGGACGAGCCTTATGCAGGGCCAATTTTTGAGGAGCTGGATGACACGTTGCAGCAGGCGTTCTTGGACTATCTGGAGGAGCGAGGTGCGTGGGCTATGAATCTTGTTATGAGGCTTAGCGGGGGCTCTGCAGGGCATGGCCAACGTCCAAACAGGCATCTCCTCCCCCTGTGACGTTGTTTGGGCACTGATCATGTGGCGTGATGGTCGGCGTGTGCCCTGAACTCTTCCCTGATCCAGCATTACAATGTCAGCGGTGTGGCAATGGGCAGTAGCATGCTGTCACGCACCGGGGCAGCTCTCACGTGCGCACGTGTTGGGAGGCGGGTGCCATACTGTGCAGCTGCCAGACGTAAATGGGTCCTTGCAGGTCAAGCTGTTGGAACAACACAGCATGCCCACGTCTACCGTGCGTGCAGGTGTGACTGCTGAGCTTGGCGAGTACATTCGGCTCATGGCTGCAGATAAATCACAACAGGAGTACCAAGTGTGGCTGCAGCAGGTGCAGGGATTCATCGCGCAGTAGCGGTACCCCATGGCGTGCCGCGTATGCAGTAGCAGCAACCATGGAACCAGCATTACAGGGAGGGGAGGGAACAGAGCAGCAGGGGGGGCTCAGCGTAGCTGCTGCAGCGTGGTTGGCTGCAGCTTGGATCAGTACTAACGTTGGTTATACTGATGGGTAAAGGGGGCCCTGTGTTATGTGGCATCTGCTGTCGTGACGTGCCGCACGGGGCCATATGCACACATGCAGACGATGATAGTGGGCATGGCTTGCTGCGACACCCCGACATGACATCACCACCTTGGACCGAATGTCCAAAAAATGAAGTGTTTACAGAGTCGCACTTTCACTTGCAACACCGCCTAGCTTGCAGCAGCCCTGCAAGGGTCCTACAATACGCTCAAACAATCATTGGCAGCACATGCCATGTTGGGTGCCGGACCCTGCTAATAATGTACATCCGCCCATGCCAGGCCACAGAATAAAAAGAATTTGAACTGCTTCAACCGCGCTGAAGTCTGCGGTACTCTCCTGCCAGCCACTCCACAGCCGCATCTGATCCACTCTCATGGTGCTGCACAACATGCTGGTGCTGCCCGCACTGCCAGCTCTGTCAGCAATTGAAGGAGAGTGTTGAGCGCGCAAGCCACTGCATGACTTGAACGCTTGGGCCGGCTGACATGACACCAGGCTTTCAGGTCTCTCTGCCCCCATCCTGCATGGTCGTATAGGCGAGGCTGAGGTGCGCTCCATGCGCCATGATACCATGGGAGGTGCCTTACACGTCCGTGCGCTCCACCTTCGTGACCTGGTACGCCTCCTCCTCGTTGCTGTTTGCCAGCCACGGCCGAGACCACAGCACGGTGTTTACGTCAAAGGTCTTGCCATGGTTATCCTCCACCTTCAGCGTCAGGAAGTAGTTCAAACCCGCCACAACCTGCAGCCCGTTTAGAGAGCACAGGCATATCAGGCAGGGTTTGAGGGGTCCTGCACTGTCAAACCGGGTTGCAGGGGCGCAAGAACGCTCCGACTCACCTGGGTGCGCACGGACGTAATCTCCTTCAGCGTCAGGCTCTCCACTGAAGCACCCAGGCTAGAGCGCAGCTCCTTGTCGCCATTGATCTTCTGAATTACGGTGGCAGCAGCAGACTTGGCAGCATCATCGACAGGCTGTGGGTCGCTGCGGCCTCCGACAATAGGCAGCGACATGGAAAGACCAAGAGCTGCACAGCAAACCACGGTTACGAGCAGCGCGTGCTTCATTGCTGTGCTTTGATTAATTGCCTTATGAACGACCGAGGAGCTGACGCGCACCCCTTCTGGAATCACTTCACAGAGACACAATCAGTTTAATGCTTTTGTTACAGTAGCCCAGTGAGCGTGAATCTTTCTAGATCTGCT
>BDCZ01000324.1:35942-59291 GCA_001662365.1 Chlamydomonas applanata | reverse complement strand
CCCCCCCCCCCCCCCCCCCCCCCCGTTACACGCACACACACACACCCGACCCCGAAAAGCCTGGACCCTGCAACCCTGCGGTAATCTACAGCATGTGCAGCATCTCCAGCACACCCTCGTGCACACACTCTGCAGCTGCCGCACGTGCGGCCGGTGCGGCCAGTAGCTCTGCATGCCGTACGTCCAACGGCAGCAAGCTGAGTGGGCCCGCACAAAAGTCGCGCGCTACGGCCAGCAATGCTGCGGTGTCAGCAGATGTGCAGCAGGCCAAGTCAAAGTCAGCGTGTCTGCAATCATGTGACTTATGGCGTTATATACTAGCAGTAGTCTCTAGCTAGACTGTCAGGCTCCGGCATGCAGACACATCTGTGACACGCCGTGTTATTATTAGTAGTCTCTAGCAGTAGTCTGCATTCTGCACAAAGAGCTTCCTAACATATCGCTGCACGTGCCAGGGCCTCGGTTGATGCACAGCGCAGTGCAACAGCATCCGCAGGCGGTGCACAACCCATGCACATCACTGCATGAGTAGTTGAGCACATGCTTGTCATGTGTGCTTCCAGCTGCCCTGCCTCTCCCTCACCTTCTCCAATGCGGTCCTCAGGTGCAGCCAGCGCCACAGGGCCTCGGAACACCGGGGCGGTAGTGGCTTGCGCCATGAGCTGCCGAACACTACCCGCACGCGTCATGACCGCCAGCATGCTTGCATCCCACGCCTCAGGGGAGGTGATGGGGGTGGGTCCTACGGGCTGGCCAGCCCCTGCCGATGCACTGCCTGGCCTGAAGCCCCGCAGTGCACGAACTTGGGATAGGACGTCCCCGCCATGCGCCACCAGCATCGCAACAAACGTGTCCAGTGGCAGCCCTGCAACCTGGTGGGTGGCGCTGGAGGTAGCGGCTGCAGTACTCCCGGCCGCTGACCCGCCGCGCGAGGCCGCAGCAGCCGCAGCTGTCGCACGCGCTTGTTGGTGCGCCACATGCGCGTACAGCGCGTAGTGTGCTGGGTCATGCAGCTGCACAGGCGCTGCACATGGCGCCCCATCCATCAGCACCAACATCACGGGCGCACGGGCACGCTCCAGCACGCAGGCGGCTGCAAAGGCAGCCACGCAGCTGAAGGGGCCCACACCAAGAAGCAGGTACGGCCCCACTGGCTGGGCGGCCGTGATGGCGGCTGCAAACATGTGCGCCAGGGCGTCCAGCGACGGGGCGGGCCGCTGCTCAGAGGTGGCTGGCGCCGCTGCTGACTGTGCTGCGATGTTCAAGCCCCAGGCCGGGAAACGGAGCAGCGAGGCAAAGGCCCGCAGCGCGTGCGTGCTGCCCGTCTCATCCGGCAGGACCCACACCTGCTGCGTTGACAGCAGCCGGCCCGGGCGGGGGATGCTGGCGGACCGCGGGTCACCCCTGGCCCCACTGCCACTGGCACGCTGACCCCAGCCTGCCTGCCCCATCCCACCTACTGGACCGCCCCCTGTCATCCCTCCACCAACATTCTCGCCTGGCTCGTCTACCACCCAACCACCTGGCCCGGCTTCTGACATAGACATCAGTGGGGTCAGCGCCTTGCCAGCCCCGGCCAGTGTGACCAAGGCGTTCAGCGCGCTCAATGTCACCTGTAGCCCCCCTGCTTCTGAGCTGCTCCCTGCCTGCGCAGCGGCGCTGCTGCCCCCAGCTGCCGCGGTGCGCGACGACCCCAGCGCTGCTGGCTGAAGCATCACGCCGGAATCGCTGCCGCTGTGGCCACTGCCCACTGCAGGCAGCTCCATGATGGATGTGTCCATAGACCTGCCAGGGCTCAGCACCACAAAGCTGCTGCCCTCCGTTGTCACTGACGCTGCACCCCCTGCACCCTCTGCTGCAGCCAGTGCAGCAGCACGTGCGGCGAGCAGCTGTGGAGGAGGGGGGACCGCAGCCCCTGGGCCCTGTGTCGCCGCCGCCGACTCCAGCGCTACATGCAGTGTAGCCGTGTCCGCATCCCCTGCCATTGCTGCACCCACCTCCATCTCCAGCTGAGCTGCCATGGCTGCACCTGCAGCCTCATCTGGGCCGACGCCGCCCGCAAAGCTGCCAGCCGTGGCTGGTGCTGCAGCGGCCTGTGGGCCGTGAGCAATGAGCCGCAGCTGTGCGGCGCGTGGAACTGCTCGCAGCCCTGGACCTGCAGTAGCCACGTGCTGCGCCTGCGCCCAGCGCACGACGCGCAGCGGCTGCAGCAGCAGCACCACTTGACTCAGGGCGCCCGCCGCCCAGCCCGCCACAGCATCCCGCGTGGACCGTACAGCCTCCGCGCTGTGTAGGAGCAGCGACGGCCCGCCCAGCGCAAAGGCTGGCTGGTAGTCCGCGGTGAGGGCGCGGAGGTAGGATGCGGCCCACACACAGCACGCCACGCGCGCGTCCCAGGCTGCGGGACCGGCCGCCCAGGACGGGGGTCGCAGCCGCTCTACAACATCCAGCTGGGCCTCGGGGCTGCGGCCACACATGTGAGCAGGCGGTGGCATTAGGGTCCGAGCAGCGTTTTGAGAAGCGCTTGAGCGGGGCTTGGGTGCAAACTGCGTTCCTGACGGAGCTCACGCACACAAGGGTGTGCTGAACAGCTCACAGGCATTGGTTGGAAAGCACAGTGTTGTGCGCATGCGGCAGCCGTGCTTGCTTTGTTGTTAGCTTGCATGCATGGCATGCCAGGGTTGTGAAGAAGGGCACGAGGAGCAGGTCTGTCCAGGCCACATGTGCCGTGGCCCTGGTGTGCAACCATGACAGGCAGCCCCATGGCCACAGCTGTGGCATTCCCTCGCTGCCTGCTCACTGCATTTTTGACACGGTCCATCACCGGTACCTCACCTGCTCTCGTGTTCATACAGCGCGAGCACCAGATCCTCCAGGGGGGGAGGGCCCAGAGCAGGCCCTGCTGCACCAGAGGTCCCGGACCCTTCAGATCCCGCCGCCCCCTGGGTACCTGAGCCTGCCGCCCCGAGCTCTGCCCCAGAAGCTGTGCCAGCAGGGGTGCCCGCAGCCATGGCCGCAGAGCCAGTGGTTGCCATGCCACCGCCCCGCCCACCCTCCTCGAACGCGTCCACCAGCATGTCATGCAAGCATGCCCATGTGTACACCATCTCCTCCCATGCGCCCGCCCCCTCGCTTCCGCCACCCTCCCCGCCGACCCCACTGCCGCTGCCGCCACTCCGGGCCGTGCAGCGAGCGGCGGCCGCGCGTGTGCGCTCCTCCAGAGCCGCCTCCCATGCAGCCCGAGGCGTGGAGGGTGGGCAGAGTGATGCGATGTAGTCCACCTGACTGGCATGGCCCTGTGGTGCAGGGATGTGGTGCAGGGTCAAAGGTTGTGGCACAAGGCACAGGATCCAAGTAGAGGCAGGGCCCTCTGTAAGGTCAGCTAGGCTGAGCAGCCATTCGACTTCCTGGCGGTGTGTCAAGGGCAGCGGCAAGGTTTTGGGCCAAGCCACAACAGGCCGCGTGAATCAGCTGTGCACACTTGGAAGCTCCTAATCATTACTCATTAGCGACCCATCAACACACGTGACAGAGCCAGGCACATCACGCTGCTGCAGGCAACTCCAGCTATACGAGCAGTCAATCCATGCCCTGCCCCGAAGTCGCCCTCCATCCCCCCCATCCACCCCACACCCCCGTGCTGCCACCGTCACACACCCCACACGAACACATCAGAGTGAAGCCCACCTGTGTCACCAGCGCGCGGCCCACAGCTGCAAACTCGGCCATGTCCAGGTCGGGCCGCCACGCGCGCACCCAGTGGTAGCACTGCAACCAAGCAGGTGCACGTGTGTGTCACGCATGTATGTGCGTGGGGCTGAGGCTGGGTGGCTAGTAGCTACAAGAAACCAGCCTGTCATCTGGGGAAGTGTCCAAGCTCTGTCTTTGCGGCCTGACACCTGACTCCTGCTGTTTAGCAAGGCTGAGGGCTAAGGGCTAGGCAGGCATCCCAAGGCTCCAAGGTATAAGCCAGGGTCGTATCAACTTGTATATATCCCATATAAGCCAGGGTGTATCAACTTGTATATAGCCAGGGTTGTATCAAATTGTGGTATGGATCCATGCAAGTCCCATGCGCCTGGCGGACATGATGCCGGGCCTATGTGGCGCACCTGCACCCACGGCTGCCGGCACATCTCCCACGCGCGCCGCAGACCCGCGCTCTCCAGCACCATGAAGCACCCCACTGCGTCGCCAGCAGCACGAACCTGCGCAGCACACGATGGGGGGTGCTGGACTGCTTAGCATGCTCATCAAGAGACAGCACAAAGCGAGAGTATGTGTGTGCTGGCCAGGATGCATATGACGATATGAGGCATATGCGGTGCAAAGCACAGGCACCGGTGTACAGCACATGCCTGCTCACAACCAGCTGTTCTAGACAGCTTAGGGCAGGTGAGGAGGCATGAGGGCCAGGTGTGTGCTGAATCATTCCACAGCACATGTGCGGCTCACCTGCACAGCCAGCTCGTGTGCCAGCGCAGCCGCCATGCCCACCCCGCCGATCAACACGGGGCCCGCGTGAACGCGGCTGCGCAGCGCGGCATGCAGCAGGCGCGCCAGCGCGGGCAGCGAGCGGATGCGTGCCATGTGGCGCTGTGCTGGCAGCATGAGTGCAAAGACCGGACGATCCAGCTGGGACACCCAGCACGCGACCTCACGGAAGCTGCGAGATGAATCCAGCACAAGGAACAGAGGCACCTGTTGCTGTGCCTCTGTCCCCGATGCCCCTGCTGCTCCCGACACCCCTGCCATTGTTGACGGCCTCGATGGCCCCGTGCCCTGCCCTGCTGTTTGCCCTGCCCTACTGCGCACGCTGCTGTGCACCCGTCCTGCCGTTCCCCGCTGCTGCTGCTCCCGCTGTTGAGCTGCAGCCGCCGCAGCCCCAAGTGCGGCTGCAGCTGCATTGGCAGGCACAGCCAGCTGGGCTGGTGCCATGTCCCCCGTGCCGCCCCCTTCCCTGTGATACACTGCTGCTGCTGCCACTGCCACTGGGGTACCCAGACCTGGGGGAGGACCAGCTGAGCCACTGCCTGCCCCTTGTGCTGCGCCCGCCCCTGCCGCCCCGCCCAGTGCCCCCTCTGTCCTGAAAGGCAGCGCAGCCGTGAGCCGGTTGCGAGCCTCACTGCTGGTCACACCCATACGCTCGAGATACGCGTCCAGCTCCTCCACCTGGAGGTTGTGTGAGGGAGTGGGGTGATCAGTTGCGGGACCAGATGGCGAGTGCAAGTAATCGGCTGGAGCCAGGTTGAGGAGCAATGGAGTAAAGCAGTTGGTCATGGTCGGGACGGGCATGGGAGGCGCGGCGGGTCATATGGCCAGAGCAGGCGTTGTGGTGCATGGGGTTGGTTTAAACCAGGGTCACAAGGAGCGCCGGAGGGGCTGTGGGAGCGCAAAAGGACAAACCGTATGCAATATCTGTGCATTGATTCTGCTGGGCCCAGTCTGCCGGCCCAACGTAAAGCACACAGCTGCTGAAGCAACGCTCTCCACACGTAAAGCTCAGCAGACACGTTCAAACGCCAGGCGCTGTCGCCACAGCCCACTGTCAGACCGCACGACGCACCTCTGCCGCAGGCACCGTGAATGGCTGCTGGCTGCCACCACCAGGCTCACGCCGTACCGCCTCAGCCCACCCAAATGCGCCCAACCGGGCCTTCAGGTGATGCACGATGATGCTCATGTCAGCGGTGCCCTGGCGCAGGAGTGAGAAGTGGTCACCGGGCACGTCCACGACTTCCAGGTCATCACACAGCAGTGACCAGCACACGCCATGGGGCAGGTACGCGTCGTACCTGCAGGCATGACAGGCGGTACATGGACCGTGCACAAGGAAAGCAGTACAGCGTTGATGGTGGAGTGGCGGGGTGAGGGAGTAAGTTGCTGTGTACCTGGTATACTGGGTCAGGCGGCTCCGGGCTCAGGAGGACATTTGAGAGAACCGTGAGGAGCTGAGGACTCATGCATTCCAACTGGAGCGTCTGGGACCAATGCCCATATCGGCCCGCCCGGACCTCCTGGCATCCCCAAATCTCCACTGTCACTAATGACCCATCACCCATGGCTCACTTGGAGTCGTTGACGTAGTCGCACGCGCCCGATATGCTGGCCCGGAAGTAGACCACCTGTGCCTTTTTGAGCCGCCCGCGCAGCGTGTGGCGGCGCAGGTCGCTCACCTGCACGCACGGTATGAGCCAGGTCAGCGAGCATGCTTAGTAGATAATATTGACACGGCGAGCATGCATGGTGGATGCCATAACGGTGGGCTTGTGGCACTTCAGCACTAGGGCCCCAGGACAGACCTGTGAGCAGTGCGTGGTGTGGCAGACGCACACGGACCTCCCTTGCCACATCTATCCCAATACAAACCCCTATGGAGGTCCCCTGTCGCACCCATGTCAACACAGCCAGCCGGGCTGCAAAGCCAGCCACTCCTCCCAGTCGATCTACAAGGCCGCAAGCATCATGCCCACATGCACAGCTCACCCCACGATCGCAGTCCACATGTACTGCCTGACCCAGCCCAATTGTACTGCCTGGCCCGACCCAGCCTGTGGACTGCGCATGCAGGGCCCAAAGCAGACCTTGTAGATTACTGCGTCCACATGCGCCCATGCATGCGGCACACACCTGTGATCCCTGCTTGACTGCCAGTGCCACGTACTCCACTTGCTCCTGCACCTCGGTCACGCTCAGCTGCGCATCACGCATCACCCGCCAGATGGGCGCAAAGAAGTCGTAGCGCTGGGCCATGCTCATGCCCAACCACTCCTCGCTCTCACGCGGGTGACCGATGCTGCGGCACAAACGTGAGCGGGCAAGGATTGGGGTGGGGTTGCGCCATCAGTATTACGGAAGGCTGCCCACCTCCATGGCTGCACTGCTGCGCCAAGCACATACAAGCTCTGCAAACCCTACGCTAGGTCCATTTCCTAACCTGCTAAGGCATCACAGTTCTGGGTCTTGAACCCGGGTTGAGGGTTCACTGCCCAGATCAGCCGTCAGCTGCTTCCGCTTGTGCTGTCAACACTGGCTGCGTGCCAATGTGCAGTCAACGCCGGCTGCTTGTGCTTGCAGGGCTTATGGGCTCCAGCAGTGTCAGGAAGCCACTCAGGCAACTCACTTGGAGCCCAACCCCACTGCGTCGCGGCCCAGAGCGCCCAGGATCATCTCCATCAGCTCCAGTGCCTCTTCCTCGGTGGCGGACGCGCTGTCAGGCTGCATCGTACGCACCTGGTCCGGGTACGGCGTGTCCATGATCTGCAGGGGCGCACGGGCAACGCCACATACAGCAACAGTGCGCAAAGTTCCAGGTAAAGATCCTTTACGATGCTATACATACTTCATATTGATGCGACCAAGGATGCCCCAGCGGTAGAGAGGTTGTAAGGGAGGGGCCAGGCACACGGCAACCCTCGCCCGCACTGCCTAGTCCGCCCAGCCCTGTGAATCAGAAGACTGGAGGTGTGCTGTAGGTGCACCAAGGACCCCAAAGGCAGGCACGCACCAGCACGAGCCCTACGTCGTGGCCCCATGATTCAAGCAGCAGCGCAATCTCCACAGCGACCACCCCGCCATAAGAGTGGCCGCCAATGAGGTAAGGGCAGCCAGGCGTTGGTGGCTGCACGCGCAGCATGTCCTCCGCGTTGCGCCGTGCCAGCCTGCACATACAGGTGCACCCAGCGTGGTGTGCATTCTCACGCATGCAAGGTAATCAGGTCCCTGGTCCTTGACATTGCCTATTTTGGCTATTTGGCAGGGGTGTCATAGGTGTCATACGGCTCACAGCAGGTGGGCTTTCCCCTTGTGCTACAGGACCCAAGAGTAAAGTAATAAGCTGACAAGAGGGATCACAAATATCGGCGACACAACGGAAAGATGTACAATGTGTGCCGCACGCACGTCGCGACATCCAGGTCATTGTCTTTGTCCAGCACGTAGATGGGGTGCTGCTCCGACCACGCAAGGAACGCAGAGAACGAAAAGTACGCGGACTGCGCGTTGGCGACGCCAGGCGCCGCCAGGAACAGCGGACGCTGGGGCGGCGCCGGCCGCAGTAGCTTGAGCAGTGAGGATGGCTTGTCAGCCTCGGCCTGCCCTGCTGTGCCCCTGGACCGACCCGCCGTGCTGCTGCCAGCCTCACTGTCAGACTCTGATTCGGTCCCCTCCTCGTCCCCATCATTGCCAGCGGTGGTGCCACCGAGCCGGCGGGCGCCCCGACGCCGGCGGTGGCGGCTGCCACGTGTGCGAGGGGCACTGGGGCCTGCTGCCGCGGCACGCTGGGCCTCCACCTGGGATTCAACCTGGGTGTTGATGTACCCCACGATATCTGCAAGCAGGAGGGGGAAAGGAGATGAGAGTGGGCTACTCAGACAGCTGGCATGATGAGCTTCTGATGGCATGGCTCCAATGTCGTGGATGGACGCCTGGCACGCACTCATACCCCAACACGATGCACACAAAACACGTCGCACATACTCAATTGCTGGATTCCAAGGTAACTCGCCCCAGGCCACACCAGCGCACCTGCAACGGTCTGGTAGTCGTACAACAGCGTAGGCGGCAGACTGAGCCCTGTGGACGCAGCCAAACCGGCACGCAGCTCCATGGCCGCGCGCGAGTCGACGCCTGCACCCATGAGCGGCTCCTCGGGGTGCACGCCATGGCCCACCAGCGCGCGCACCTCGCCCAGGACTTGGCCCTGCAAAGAGTGGAGGGTCCCAGGTTGGGGGTCTTGGGTTGAGCATAAAAGGGTTGGGGGTCGAATGGGACTGAAGAGTGGAGCGCTGCACGGTAGACATCAAAACATGCCCACAGAAGCAAGCAGACTGACTGCCGCGTCATACATCAGCCGCATCATACATGGACTTTGAATTGCATTGCACAGCCCCAGCCTCACTGTGAGATACATGGCGCGCTCCTCGCTCGCCATCGCCAGCAGCGGGTGCCCCTCCGCAAGCAAGCCCTGCGACTCGCCCTCGCCCACATCGTCCGAGTGCCCAGCACCCGCGTCAGTGCGGGCAGATGCAAGTGCCCGTGCCGCATCAGTGGCGGCCGCACCCACCGGCAGCAGCACGATGCCGTGCACTGCCAGCTGGCTGGTTGCTGCTGGGCCCGTGCCGCTGTCAACTGTTGCTGACGGTATGCGGCCGGCTGCGGACGCGTCGACTCCGCTGACGCACAGGGCGATGCCATGCAGGCTGGAGGCAGCATGTAGAGCAGGTGGATGTGGGTCCAGGAGGCTCACCGCAGCTGACTGCACACCGGCCAGGAAGGCCTGTGCACTGGGTGCTGGTGCCTCTGGCCCTGCTTGTGCATCTAGGGACTGCAGCATACCCAGCTGCAGGCTCGTCTCTAATGCCTGGGGATGAAGGCTGGTGAAGCCTTCAGCAACGATGCCACTGGTGTGTGTGCTGGGGACAGTCGCCTCAGCCAGGGGGCACCATGCCGTCACGCACGGCGCCTGCCGCAAGGCATCCTGTGGTGGCCCTTGCTGCATCGCATGCATCGCTGCCCGCACAATACCACGCAGGAAGCTGCGGGCGGGCGATGGTGGAGTGGCAACTGCGGTGCTCGAGGGGCCGCTGGCAACTGGCCCACGCAGGGCCAGTGCAGGTGCCACGCGTGCTCGCAGCTGCCTTTGAGTGCCCACATTCACATGCACCATGCCCTGGCTCAAGCTTATGTGCAGCCCGGGCGCCGCCTGGCCTGGTCTGCCAGGCTTGGGGGGCAGCAGCATGGGAGGTGGCATGACTGCATCCAGCAGCATGGCGCTCCATGGGACAGCTTGCGCTGAGGTCTCACTACCGCCACCCTCGCTGCTATGGCTTGTGGAGCCGGGGCGCGGCGCGTACAGCATGCGTACTGCAGCCGCGCCTGCTGCCAGCACCACACTGTTGCTGAGCATTGGTGCGCCTGCGGCGGCAGCAGCAGCAGCAGTTGCCACAGGCCCTGCCAGCTCCACACATGCCGGGCCGTCCCACAGGAACGCGAGGCCTGGGATGTCGAGATGGCCTTCGAGGGTCAGCCGGCTGCCCAGCGCACGGCTGCCGCTGAGCAGCGCGCGTGTGAGCAGGGTGGAGGCTGGTGGCGTGATCCAGGAGCGCTCCTGAAGGAAGGTTATCGTGGATGCTGCGGAGACAGCTGATGTTTGCTGGGCTGCTGCAGCTGCTGATGCCACCAGCTGTGTCGGCCCTCTTGATGGCACAGAGGCGGCACGTGCCAAGGAGGCAGTGCGTGCAGGCCTGGAAGAGGGCCACATCACTGACACCAGTGCATGCGCGTTGGTGCCCTGAGCACCAAAGGAGTTCACACCCAGGGCGGCACCGTGTGCTGTTGCACGGGCGGCAGACAGTGGCCAGCCGGTGGGCCCGCCCCGTGCCAGTGTGCAGGGCATCAGTGCCAAAGGAGCCTCCAGGTGGGGGTTCACGTCCCGCAGGTGCAGTGCTGGCGGTACATAGTGTGATGTCAGCTGTGAGATGGCCTCCATCACAAGGGTCACACCTGGGCATGGGGGGGCGCACGGGTCAGCACGTGGTGTTTGTGATGATTTCCAGGACTAGTCACAGGATACGGCAGACGGGATGCAGACAGAACTGTATGTATGGGCATGGAAGCGTGAGAGTGTTTCACTGCTCCTGCGCTGCAATCACTGGACTGCAAAGCTGGGGACCAAAAGGTCAGCACCTATACCTGCCGCCGGCCCTATCCATCACGCACCTGCGCCCGCCTCTTGATGCCCACTGAATCCCTTGATGGTTGACCACACAAACGGCTGCTGCCTCGTGCCAGTAGACATAAACACGCTCGCAGCTGCACCCAGCTCAATGGGGTCTCCAAGGGCCGTGCCATTGGCGTGCAGCTGCAGGCCCAGGACATGGCGGGCCTCCAAGCCTGAGGCCGCGAGAGCCGATGCCATGAGCTCGCGCTGTGTGGGTCCGTGAGGTGCCGTGAGGGAGCTGGCCCGGCCGTTCGTGTTGACTGCCGTCCCTGCAATGACTGCCACTGGAGGGGCGGATCCGAACGCACCAGAGCTGAGTGGCTGCAGGGGGCTGGAGCCGAGCGGCTGCAGCCACAGTGCACGGCAGGCCTCAGACCGAACGTAGCCATCAGCTGACGCGTCCAGCGTCTTGCAGCGGCCGTCAGCTGCCAGCATCCCTGCACGCTGCACGACTGACAGGCCCTGCGGCACCAGCGTCAGCAGCACGCCGGCAGCGACAGCCGCACTGCAGCTGCCATCAAGGAGGGCCTGCGATGCCATGTGCATGCCCACCAGGGATGCAGAGCACGCAGTATCAATGCTGGCGGAGGGGCCGTTCAGGCCCAGCACAAATGCGAGCCGACCAGATGCCACTGAGACTGACGTTGCCGTGAAGGAGTAAGGGCCGACTGGCTGCTTGAAGTGGTGCCCCAAGACCTCATAGTCGTTGGTCCCAATGCCCACAAAGACGCCAGTGGAGCTTCCAGCCAGGCGAGCCAGAGGTCCTGTGGGGGACATGGCCGGGGCCGAGAGTGGCGCGGAGCTGCCTGGGCCTGTCAGAGCAGCAGGCGACGGCAGCGCCAGGACAGCCGCCTGAAGCAGCATGCGCTGCTGGGGGTCCATGAGCGCGGCCTCTTGTGGGGGGATACCAAACAGCTGGGCATCAAAGTACTCGGCCTGGGTGAGGAAGGCGCCAAAGCGTGGGGGCAGCACACGGTCTGTGCTGTCAATGAGGCGCGGGTCTTCAATGTCCCATCGTGCAAAGGGAACGGTCGAGGTGCGGTCACGTGCACGCCACTGGTGCAGCTCCCACGCCCTGGCACTACCGGCATCACAGCTGGCCGCACCCATGACTGCCACAGCAAAACCGTTTTGCCGTGGACCGCGCACACCGCGGGCACGTGCCGCAACTGCCGCTGTCCCAGTGCTTGCCCCAGCTCCAGGCCCGCGCCCCATACCGGGCACGGCACCTGCGGTGTGCTGTTCCAGCGCGGCGTGCACGAACTGGGAGATGGCAGCTGTGGTGGGGTAGTCAAAGATCAGAGTGGCCGGTAGCTCGAGCCTCACTGCACTTTGCAGGCTGCTGCGGACCTCTGTGGCACCAATGGAGTCCATGCCGGCCTGCATGAGGGGGGCATCCGGCCCCACTGCTGTGCCCAGCACCCCCTCGACTGTGGACTGGACCAGCAGCCTCACTGCATCAGCATCCATGGCTTCAGGCAGAGCCTCCAGCTGGGTAGGGAGGTTGCTGCTGGTGCGCATGAGTGCAGCCGACGCCTCAGCCCCTGCTGCGCGGTGCTGCTCCAGCTGCCGCACTGACACAGCACGGTACTGCACACCGCGCGCAACCGCGCATGGCGAGCCCCCGGCTGAGATGTTGGTGCTCGCGATGTGAGTGCCGCTGCCGGTGCCAGCCTGGTTGCCTGTAGCCCGGCCACTTGCATTGTTCAGTACAGCAGAAAGGCAGCTGCCACCTGTGGATGCTGCTGATCCCACTGCTACAAAGGCATCCAATCGGGATACCATCATGAGTAAGGGAGCAGTAGGGGACTCTTCAGCAGAGCCGCGAGCTGCAGCTGTGGCACCCAGCAGGCCTGGGATGATAGCACCAGCCTGCATAGCTGCCTCGAGCACGCATGGGTGGTGCGCAAAGTCAGCACCAGCAGTGTTGCTGACCTGGTGCTCCAGGCTGCTAGCATCTGACATGGCAGTCAGTGCTGCCGCTTTTCTGTTTGTGGGCTGTGTCCTGGTCGTGCAGGCAAGGTGCAGAACGCCCCAACGGCGCAGCAGGCCTGCTGCCCGCTGCACCACACCACCCGTGCTGGCATTTGCTGGACTGCCAGAAGCTGCGGCGGCAGTTGCAGGCAGCAGCAGGTTTGTGGCAGAGGCGTACAGGTGGCGGTGAGCTGCCGCTGCCCCACTGCCGGGCTCGTACCCATTCGATGCCACCTCCAACAGGCTCTTGCCATGCAGGGTGCATGTGAGCACGGTGTGCCCCGCCTGCTGCGCGCTGCACAGAGCTTGGTGGCTGAGAAGGAAGGGGGAGGGCAGCACAGAGCGTGTGAGAGCCGCACATGATCCGCCCACCACGCCCAGCTGTTGGCCTACTGCAACGTCCAGACATGCCGTGCTGACGTGCAGCAGCATGGACGTGGGCAGCCAGACGTGCCCGTCCACTGCATGCTGGCCCAGGAATGCCAGAGGTGCCTGGGCCAGGCACACCTCAAACACCAGCCGGGTGGCTGACGGGGCAGCAGCCAGGCCTGTGATCGGCGCATGTGCTGGCGGGGCAGGCCAGAAACGATCTCTGTGCCACAACAGCCGGCCTTGCCTGTCACCAGCTGCATCTGTGGCAAGCCGCTCAGAAGGCCCAATTGTGTGATCATGGTCCCATGGACCCTCAGGCCACATGCTACCATCCTCGCTGTGACTGCCGATCACGCCCTGAAGACCGCATGGGGACACAGGTGACGCAGCCAGCTTGCTGCCCATGGGCACTGGGGCAGGGGCCATGAGGGCGTGGGCGTTGGTGCCCTGGAATGCATACGCGCTCACGCCTGTGATGCGTGCGGCATGGGCCAGCTCTGTGACCACAACTCCTGCTGGCATGGAGGCTGGGACGCCTGCAGCCTGCCGTGGAATAGACCATGACAGCTCCTGCGGTAGGGACATGCCAGTTGAGCTGGCCCCATGGCCGCTGCCGCTGCCGTCCCAGGCGGCCACCGGCTGCAGCACCTTCCCTACAGCTACCTCCAGGTATGGGTTGAGGCTGACCATGTGCATGATCGCCTGCTGGTGGCTGCTGGTCAGCCCAGCGGCCGTGTGCGCCAGGCCCATCACGCCCGCACCCGCCTCTGTGTGACCGATCTGTGCACGCGTATGCATCCATGGGCAGAGTGCAGCAAGAGTAGGCTGACCGTGTAGGCGGTGTGCACACAGAAGGCAGAAAGGCAAGTGTATGTATCAGCACATCGTCAGCAATCTGTCAGCAACGTGTCACGTGCCACATCAAGAGCGTGTGTACACGAATTTAGTCGTACCTTGCTCTTGGCTGCAGCGAGTGAGACGGGCGGGCGGCGCACGCCTCCAGGCAGCACTACAGCCGGGCCCAGCACAGCAGCCAGCGCCCCCAATTCAATGGGGTCCCCCAGGGGCGTGCCCGTGCCATGCACTTCCAGCGCAGACACCCGCCACGGCTCCAGCCCAGCTGCCACCAGCGCGGCGCGCACCACATCCTGCTGTGCGGGCCCGTTGGGTGCGGTGAGGGAGGAGGAGCGGCCGTCCTGGTTCACGGCGCTGCCTACCAGATATGCGAGGGCCCATGGGGCGCTGCCACCTGCGCTGCTGCCAGCTGCTGAGGTGGCGGGTGCTGCACCGGTTGCAGGGGTCGCCACCAGGCACAGCACACCGCACGCCTCGGCGCGTACGTAGCCATCCGCTGCGGCATCCAGGCTCTTGCAGCGCCCGTCCGCTGCCAGCATGCCCGCCCGTTGGAACATGGCTGTGGGCTGCGGGTTGAGCAGCAGCCCCACACCACCCACAACCGCGCTGCAGCACATGCTGGGGCCCATGGGAGCGCCAGGAGGGCTGAGGTGGGTGAGGGCCAGGTGTGCAGCCACCAGGGAGGAGGAGCAAGCTGTGTCCACCGACAGGGCGGGGCCTTTGAGGCCATAAGTGTATGACACCCTGCAGACACATCCATCAACAGAGCGGGTGGTGCATTGTCACGGCGGTGACGGCATGTAGCTGGTTGTCTGTGCTTGCTGCAACATCGCACGGCAGCATGCAGCATGGCAGGTGCTTGGGAGGATGCACCATAGGATGTCATCAGGTACTTCTACACTACACCACACTTCACTACAGTGCACTACGCAGCGTGGACGCTGGTTGATGCACATGTATGGGCAGGGCCTATGATGTATGAGCAGTATGATCCTGCTTCACCTTCGCCCTGCCCTGCCTGCCCTTGCCTCACCTGCCACATGCCACACTCAGCGCACCCCCTGTTGTGCCGTACGCGCTTGTGGGGGCGCCAGAGCGGCGCAGCACCCAGTGGTTGTACTCGGCACTTGCGATACCGATGGTCACAGCCGCTCCGTGGCCCACCACGCTGCACGTGAGGACAGCCATGTGCAGATTGTCAGCACAACCATCAAGTGAACTGCATGCCCATCAAGCAGAGCATCGGTGCGAACACGGTACCCAGCAGCAACAGCAGCACCAGCACCAGCAGCGGCAGCATGCATGCATTCATGCTTGCTACCACCAACAGCTGCAGCAGCGGAGGACGAAGCTGTGCTGATTCAGGCATGGCACGCACACACAGCTGCCGCTGTACCGTTGGCCAATATGAAGCAGGAGGGCTGCATGCACAGACTGCATCCAGACCCACGTACCCCTGAGCCATGGCCATAGCCGTGTGTGTGGCCTCAAGCAGGAGTCGCTGCTGAGGATCCATGTACAACGCTTCAGTGGTCGAGATGCCAAACACATCGGCGTCGAAGCAGTCAATGCCATGCAGCCAGCCGCCAAAGCGTGCAGGCGGTGGCTGACCTCGCTGGCTGCATGTCAGTTGGTCCACATCCCAGCGATCAATCGGCACTTGGGAGATGGCGTCTGTGGGGTGGGCCAACTTAAGCACAGCGTCATGCGCGCTGCGCACTGCCATACCTGCTACCATCGCCACCTGCTGGCCTGGCTGCAGCGACTGGCCATGTGTGGACGGAGTGCGTGGCACTGCTTGGTGTGCCTCAGCCGCATCTGACGGCCCAGGAGGCTTGGAGGTGCTGCTGACAGCTTCCGGCTGGCTACTGGCCACAAAATCTGTGAGAGCAGCCACGGTGGGGTAGTCAAAGACCAGGGTCTGTGGCAGGGCCAGGCCCAGGCTGCCCTCCAAGGAGTTGCGCAGCTCCACAGCGCCCAGTGAGTCCAGGCCGGCTGACATGAGCGGCTCATCAGCTGGCACGTCTGAGCGGCCCAGCACACCTGCCACCGCCTCACGCACAGCCACCTCCACCTGCAACTTGGAGAGAGTTGACCTCGTGCCACCAGAGGCAGCAGACGAAGCAGCTGCAGTTGCAGAGCCTCTGGCCGTACTGGGCCCAGCTGCACTGCCTGTGTGTGCTGCTGCCATTTCTTGCAGCAGGTGTGGCACTGCGCCCCGGAAGCGTTTGAGCAGGCTGCGCCACACAAAAGGTACAGCAGCAACGAGGGGGGATGCTGGGAGGGGGCCATGCATGTGGGTGCTTGAGATGGCGGCTGCCAGGGCAGCAAGGCCGGCTGCAGGCTGCACCAGGCCCATGCCTGTCCGCTCCACACGTGCAGCAGTCCCTGCGTCTGCAGCCGCCATGCCGCTGCCCGCCCACGCGCCCCACTGAATGCTCACGGCAGGGACGCCCTGGGACGTGCATGCAGCAGCGGCCGCGTCCAGGGCCGCATTTGCGCCGCTGTAGTTGGCCTGGCCGGGGCTGCCCAGCAGGGACGCCACGCTGGAGAACAGCACGTTGGATGCCGTGGGGTGCATGCTGCTTATGCTGTGTGTGGCTGCGTGCGCAGAGGTCTTTGGTGCAAACACGCGCCTTAGGCCTGGCAGCGTTTGGCTAGCCAGAGTGGCATCTGCGAGCGTGCCCCCTGCATGAATGATGGTCATGACTGGGAGCCTGGGCCCACCGAATCCAAGGCCCTCAACTGCAGCTGCCACGTCAGCTGCACTTGATGCATCACACTGGGTTACAGTGATCTGTGACATGTGGGATGCATGGCCTGGCAGCAGCAGTGGCAGGCTCTGTGGTGATGCGCCATGTGCTGTGCGGCTGATGAGAGGGATGTGCCTGACACCCATGTCTGCCAGCCAGCTAGCCACCAGCTGGCCCAGAGACCCTGTGCCTCCGAGCACCATCACTGCACCAGTTGCCATGCACCTCACCTCAGTTGAGGCCTGTGCTGGTGAGATACCATGCACCACCACCTTGCCCACGTGCCGTGCCTGCGACAGCTGCCGCAGGGCAGCAGCCACGCTGACCAGGCGGTGGGTGGCTTGGGGCAGCGGCCGCAGCGTGCCACGTGCCAGCTGGGCTGACAGGCGCAGCATGGCGGTGTGCAGCACCTGCTCAGGCAAGAAGTCGACGGCCACGTATCCAAAAGCCACATCAGGCCGCTCCTGCGCCACGCGTGCCACGCTGAAAACGTCGCGCTTGCCAATCTCTACAAACCGGCCGCCGGGGCACAGCAGTGCCAGGGAGGCGCTGACCATGCCGGGGCTAGTCAGCGTATTCAGCACCACGTGTGCGCCACCAACGCTGCTGCCACTGCCACCGGCTGTGATGATGCAGGGCGCCAGCTCTCCCACAAAGGCAGTGTCACGCGAGCCAGAAGTATGAGCCACGCCAAGCCCACGCAACAGCTCGCGTTTGGAGGGGCTGCCTGCCGTGGCGCACACGCGCGCCCCCACGGACTGTGCAGCCTGCAGCGCTGCGAGGCCCACACCACCCGCAGCAGCCGGCAGCAGCAGCGTCTCGCCAGCGCGCAGCTGTGCTGCCTGCCGAAGCACTGCATCAACAGTGATGAAGACTGTGGGGCAGGTGGCTGCCTGCTCAAAGGACAGGTGGGGCGGCATGGGCACCACGGTGTGCGCTGAGCACACGACGTGCGTGCCCAGGCAACCGCCCGCCAGCCCAAACACGGGCGTGCCAGGATGCGGTTGTGCCATGTCAGGGCCTGCTGCTGCCTTGACTACCACACCAGAGCAGTCAGAGCCTGGAGCCCCTGGGTCCCCTGGGTACATACCCAGCACGTTGAGCACGTCACGGAAGTTGAGGCCCACTGCACGCACGGCCACGAGGAGTGATCCAGGTGCCGGCTTTGCGGCCACCTGGCCCAGGCAAGCGACTGGCTTGAGGGTTGTCAGTGCACCGCGCGGCATGGGGAGATACTGGTGCGGCGTGGTGGCTGCGCCTGCAAAGGGCTGGGCTGCCGCAGGGCTGTGCAACAGCCTCGCGCGGAGCAGTACGCCGCCAGCCACCTGATGGCCGTAGCCATCAGGGGGTGAGGGCTGTGCTGGGGCTGAGTGTGGAGGAGAGGGATCTGGGACAAAGATGCCTGCCGCCCCTGGGACCACCAGAATACTATCTGCTGATGACCCTTGGTGCGCTACCACCGGTGGCTGTAGTGAGAAGGTGTCAGGGGACAAGCCCACCTGGATGCCACCTGCTGGGTACTCTGCATTGTATGTGCGCACCATGCCTGCTGCCATGGGTCCCGCTAGGGTGAAGGACGGCTGTGCCAGCCACCCAGCTGGGCCTGCAGCCTCGGTGCAGTTTTGGACAGAACACATCTCGACGTGTTGACCTGGTGATAATGGCAGTACCGGCACCTGTTTCAGCACTGAGAGCAGTGCTGCAGCCACAACTATGGCTGGAGTGTGCTGCGTGGGCTGGGCCAGTGGCATACCACCACTGCGGTGGTTGGATGGGAGCAGTGCTGCCAGAGGTTGCTCAGCCGCCCACTGCACAGTATACAGGAGCTCGTCCTCAGGCTGCCCTGTGGCCGGGCCTGCTTGTGTCATGACCTGTCCAGCTGCTGTGCTGCCCATGCTGGGCCCTGGGGCTGGGAAGGCAGCTGGCCGCGCCTCCAGATCCTGCACCATGCACAGCAAGCTGCCCTCTGTGGCTCCCCTACCAGTGGCTTCATCCACGGGCTGTGGGCCGACCAGCCAGTGATCCCGGTGCGTGCTGCGGCTGCCGCGCTGGTGCGCAGTAGGTGCAGCAGAGGTGGGAGGGTGCGGTGGTGCAACGGCCTGTGCGTAGGCACGCAGGCTGCGGGCCCATGGCGCGCCCTCGGACACAGAGCTGAGCGGCACGGTGGGCTGGCCATGCGCAACGAGCAGTTTAAGGGTGGCCGGTACATGAACACCTCCTGGGGCGGCTGAGCTGGCCTGCCCTGGCACGGCGCCGCCCAGCTGCAGCAAGCAGTCCAGCATGGCGGGATGCAGGTGGTAGCCCTGGCCTGAGGATTCTGACGCTGGCAAGTTGATGCATGCAGCTGCCAGCTGTGAGGCCATGCCATCATCCGGCTGCATGGCTGCCTGAGCACCTGGCTGCGCCTCGATGTTTGAGGGTGCCATGCTGCCGGAGGTTGAGGTGGAGGTATTGCCCAGCAGCCGGAAGGCCGGTCCGTACTGCAGGCCAGCAGCGTAAAGCTGGCGGTAAAGGTGGGAGGAGGCCATGGGGCACGGCGTACGTGCGCGCAACGCCTCAGGGCTGAGCCCAGGACCTCTGGCACCCGCTGCACTCTCTGTGACGGTGTGCTGCGCAGGGTTGGGCGGGGTAGGCAGGGCAGCCACGCTTGCAACACGCGCAGTGAAGTGGAGCAGCGGGGCGGCGCCTGGATTGGCTGCTGCTGTGCCGCTGCTGCTGCTGAGTGACCTGACCTGAAGGGAGCCAGTGGCTTGGTCCACCTTGAGCAGCAGAGCAAACCCCGTGCGTGCGCCATGGGGTTGGGAAGTAGTGGTGAGGCTGGCCAGCTCTGGCAGCACGCACGGCGTAGCAAACGTGGCGTCGGCGATGCCTTGCAGTGCCTCGTGCCCTCCAGCTAGCTGCGCTGCAGCCGCTACGCTCACCTCCAGGTAGGCTGCTGCAGGCAGCAGGGGCACGCCCCCTACTTGGTGCTCCCAGAGCCACCCCAGCTGCGGACGTGCAATGAGGGGCAACATGAAGTCCACCTGCTGACCAGGGGCCTTGCTGGGCATTGCCGTGTACAGCAATGGGTGGCCGAGTGGTAGCAGTGCGGCACGCATGTCCTGACGCAACCAGTGCAGCGGCTCGAGTGGCGCCCAAGCCTTGGAGGAGCTGTCTTTGGAGGACTGGGAGGGGCCAGCTGAGGCAGGTGGAGAGGTGCGAGATGGAATGGCGCCTACGATGGCGTGCGCGTTCACTCCGCTCATGCCAAAGGAGCTCGTGCCTGCATGAGCTGCAGCTGGCGAAGGGGCCGATCCAAGCGGCAGCCGGGCACCGGGGCTCCCCCAACCTCCTAGCACGTCAGCCACGTAGGGATTGGGCTGTAAAAGCCGTAGGGGCGGAGCTGATGCATGTGTGACTGCCAACAACGCCTGCAGCAGGCCAGCAATGCCCGCACAACCCTCGGTGTGGTTGATCAACACCTTGGGCGCGCCCAGCGTGCACGCAACAGCATTTGCATGCCTACGGTGCTTCTGCGGCGCCGACGCTGCCTGCGCAAGTGCACTGCGCAGTGCACCTGCTTCAATGGGATCACCTAGGGGCGTGCCCGTGCCGTGCGTTGCCACCATTGGCAAAGCGCCAGGTGCGAGGCCTGCCTGCGACAGCGCAGAGGCCACAAGTGCTGCTTGACTAGGGCCGTGCGGGGCTGTGAGGCCTGAGCTGCGGCCGTCCTGGTTTACTGCGCTGCTTGACAACAGGGCTAGGGCACCGCCCTTGCTGCCATCCCATGGCTGTAAGACCATTGCTGCATAGCCCTCTCCACGTCCATACCCGTCAGCGTCCGCAGCGAATGCCTTGCACCGTCCATCAGGCGCCAGCGCCTGCACCTGGCTCATGGCTGCTGATGCGCCTAATGGCAGCAGGATCGCGTTCACGCCGGCCGCTAGTGTGGCAACCGACTCGCGCATTGCTATGCTCTGTGCGCCCAGGTGCACGGCCACCAGCGATGATGAGCACGCAGTGTTCGTGGGCACACATGGCCCTGCGGTTGGGAACAACAACACGGCACATCAGCGTGACCGTGATCCTAGCCTCATAGATCATGCACATTACCAACATGCATTACGCCTTCGCGCGCATTGCAAAACGGCCCCCATATGGCTCCACGCAAAGGAAAGTGCAGCCAGCAAGACAGCCCATGAAATGTGGCAAGGCAGGCCATGAAGGCAGACATTGCACAATGGTGCAATCGTGCGCACATGGTGTCTTAACAGCAAATCTGAGCTATATCTGTGCCAAGCACCACAGTTTTGATACTGTTGGGCTGAAAAACGGATTGTGCGCATGAAAAAACATCCCCAAAACCGAAATGAGCAGTTTACCAAATGGCAGTTTTCCGATTCGAAGCCAAACCTGCTTGACAATTTACATGTTATTTTCCCGCAGGCCAAGCTGTTGGTCTCCCCCCTGGCGCCCATACGGTTGCCTGTGGCCCCTGTGAACGTGCCTGATCCGGTTGCAGGGGCCGCAGCTGCCCACCCGGTGGCGTCCGGGCCGGTTGCAGTCCCGGACGCGGCGCAGGCGGCGGTGGCCCCAGCTGCGGCAGCGGCAGCAGATGGGGTGCCTGATCCAGCAGCCGATGCCCCAGCAGGAGCGGGCCTGGCTGTGGCCCCGGCTGCGGTCGCTGCCCCAGCGGCCCGGTACCCCACAGCCCATGGTCTGCAGGTCGTTCACGCCGCTCAGTCCCTGGGCTTCAGTTTTGCACGGCAGGGTGCCTAGGTGGACTGGCCTGCGCTGCTGCAGACGGTCCGCGACCGCTGCTCCAAGCTGGCGTGTATGCATATGTCCACCTTTGGCCGGGGCTACGGGGTGGCTGCTTACGGCCTCGGCTGCCTGCTGTACCATGGTGAGTTCGCGGGCTGGCCCCCCCACGACGTCGCCGCGGCGCTGGACTCCGTTGCTTATCAGCTGGTGGATCACGGCCTTGCGCCCGGCCGCCAGCCCGGGCATGGCCAGCGTGAGACGGGGGTCAGCCGCGCGCTGCTGGCGGGGCCCGCAGCCGAGGGCGGCTTTGGGCTGCTGCCTTGGCGGGAGCATCTGCACGCGCGGCACGCTCTGTGGGGCTTGCGCGTCGTCCTGGGCTGCGGCGCGCCAGCCGGCCCCCAGCAGCCGGGCGGCGCGGCGGCGGCCGCGCCCCACGCGCAGTACAAGCCTTGGCTGCGTGCGGCGCTCATCATCCTCCGCCAGGTGGGGCACCCGGTCGCGCACCCGCTGCAGTTGCTGTCTTTCTGTGGGCACCCCCGTCCGCTGGGCCTCCGTGACGCGCGGTGGCAAGCGGCCGACTCCTGCGGCCCGGCGATGCTGCGCCCCCTGGAGGGCATGGCGCAGCTGCCGCCGGTTGTGTGGTACACGGCCCCGGCGGACGTGGTGGCTGGGCCGTGGTGCCACGCCATGCCGGTCTTCGGTGTGCCGGGCCTGTTTCCCCGCCCTATGCCGTGGGCCCTGCAGGCCGCCGTTGACGCGTTCACCAGCCCCCACATCCCGCCTGTGGGGCCCGGCCTTGGGCGTGTGCACACGATCGGCACTCTCCTCGACCTGCAGGACGCGCACGACGGCCGCCTGCCTCGCGTCCCCCCCTCCCCAGTCATGTCTTGGTGGGAGCTCCAGGACCACGCCGCCCGTGTCGTGCGTGCTCTGCCGGGGGCGTGCGCGCGCTGTGCATGCAGGGATTGACCCGGCCCCCGACCAGCGACGCGTCGTGGACGCGGTGTTGGGGTCAGTGGGGTGGATGCTGCGGGGCCGTTTCGTGTCGGTCCTGAAGTCCTCTGTCAAGCTGCTCACCGACCTGCAGCGCGCCCCGGTCGAGGTCGACCGCCGCGCCCGCCACGCGGCCTTCGTCGCAGCGGCTGACTCGCAGCTCGGGCCGGCCGTGCTGCCGGCTGCCCTCAACCTCTTCGCCACGCTCATGCGCGGGGTGTGGCGCCTGCAGTGGGACAACCGCCACAAGGAGGTATGGTGGCGCATGGCCCTGGACGGCGTCATTGGTGCCTCCTCGCGCCACATCGACCCGGGCCGCTGGTGCGGGTGCGGCGCGCGCTTCGCTGGTGACCCCTCCAGGCCCGTACCGGCCCAACTGTGGGGCGTGCGCCTCCACGACTGCCGTGACCACTGCTTTTTCGACTGCGCGGTCGCCCGGCACGTGTGTGCGGACCTGGACGCCTGCTTGGGCGCACAGCCGGGCGACCCGGTGGTGACTCGCGCCGAGGTCTCTGGCTCCTGCGCCCACCGCGCGTGGTGGACGCCCCGAGCCAGGTGGCACGCGAGGCGTGGTGGGTGGTGGCGCTCGCTGCGCTGGGCGCCATGAACCATGGGCGGCGGCGCCTTGCGGCGCTGCACCTGGCGCACATGCACGACCACCCTGGCCCGGACGGCCACCCGACAGCGGAGCAGCGCGCGCTGTGGGTGCAGGTGGCAGCCACCTCTATCTGCCCGTGTGCGCCTGTGGCAGCGCCTGGCTGACTTCGTGGCCGTCTTCAACCTTGAGCCCGCCAAGTACACGTGGGGCGCCGGCGTGTCTACCGCCCAGCCGTTCTTCCGTCGCGCCGACGCGGCGCCCGGCGCGCTTGTGCGCTTCGAGCTCCACAAGCCGCCTGACGGGCCGGCCCCTTGGCTGGCGTGATCAGCCGTGGGTTACGG
>BDCZ01000324.1:13355-32930 GCA_001662365.1 Chlamydomonas applanata | reverse complement strand
GGTTTTTTCCGGGCTCTGTGTGTTTGTGTGTGTGGGTGGGTGGTGGTGCGTGTGGGTGTATGTGTGGGGGGCGCGTCGGCTGTCTGTGCTGGGTGGCCGCTGCAGCCGCTGGGTGGCCGTGCGTGCGTGCTTGTCGGTAGTCGGCCCGGGGTGGGGATGGGGTCCCTTGTTGCCTGCCCTTACGCTTGCGTGCTGCTCCCTCCCCTTGCTAGCCTGGTCATCAGGGAGTGCCCATGAGCGTTTTATCCCGCTAGGCTGGTGGGTGGGGTGGGGCGGCGTGTGTGTGTGGGAGGCTGGTGTGGCTGGCTTGTGCTTGGCTTGCCCCCCTCGTGCTGCTGGCTGGCTCGCTCGCTCGCCGTAGGGTCTGTGCTGTTGTGGCTGGTCGCCGGCTCATCGCCGGCTCGCGTTCTGTTGCGTTCAGTTACGCCGCTGCCTTTTTGCGCGGCTGGTCTCCGTGCTCCCGGCGGGTGTCGAACCCGCGACCGGATGCGGCTTTCGGGCCTACACCAACGCTCTATCTATAACATCTCTTTCCGCATTGCTGCATGACCAACTGAGTAAACAACTCAGACGATGGCAAATATGGGAGAGGTCGTGGGTTCAATTCCCGCAGTTCCCCGGTTCGGTCCGGATAATGCCAAGGGAACTTGGTCTAGTGGTATGATTCTCCCTTAGGGTGCACTTTTGCAGATATGCCTCACACTTTTTACAAAGAAAATGTCTAAATTTTTTTTTTAATTTTTGCACCATTTTCTTCCGGAGATCTAGCCGCTAGGCCATACTTATCACGCATCTGGCCCCCCTTTTCGCAGATCCACGTCTGTCACACGTTCGCAGATGTGCCTTAAGACCTGGACATGACGCGCACCTGTGAGGCCCAGAGTATAGGACACTCTCCCAGCCATGAACGCAAGTCCATTGCCCGTCACGATAGCTGCACCGCCAGCAGCACCATTGCGGCGGCTGCTGCCCAGCCCATGGGCTGCCAACAAGTCGCCAGCCTCCGTCCAAATACTGCACAGCACGCCAGCAACAGTGTAGCATACTAGAATGGTTCAGCTGCGGCCCTTAACCTCGTTGTAGATCATCAACAAAGACTTGTCAGATCACGGCGTCATGCATGTGTTATGAGCTTGTCATGTTACCCAGTTTGTTGACACTCACCAGCCCACATACACACCCGTGGCTGAGCCCAGCAGGTGAGAAGGGCCCAGCCCGCTGGCATAGAAGGCTGAGAGGGACTCCTCCAACAGCAAGCGTTGCTGAGGGTCCATCAACGCGGCCTCGTGTGGCGGCAGGCCGAAGGCTGCAGGGTCAAAGGAGAAGGTCGAGTGCACGTACACGCCATGCTTTGAGAGCACAGTGGCACCGTCCACCTGCACAAACGGGCGGTGCAAGCAGCGGCATTAATTCCCAGCCGTTGGAGCAACTGACTTTGTGCCTGGCAGGATGCTGTCTAGGCACTACCAGCTCCATATTCTCATGCTGTCGGTCACAGTAACAACGTATCTCAAACACACTGTGACACACGCACACACGAACACACACACACACACTCTGTGGCATTATTCAGACCCAACACTGCCCGTACCTTGCCTGGTACCGGGTGCAGCACCGCCTCAGCATCATACCGCTCGAATGGTGCAGCGCAGTGCAGCTCAGCTGAAGCAGCGGATGCATGGTACAGCTGTTGCATGCTGGAGATGCCGCTCCCAAACCTCAGGCTCACGCCTGTGATGGCCACGAGCGGCTGGGCAGTGCTGGCTGTCACCGCCACAGGAGCCCGCAGCACAGCGGTGAGTGTTGAGTTGTCGGGGGCCGCCAGCTCTGCAGCCCCCCGGACGGAGGAGGCAATCAATGCGGAAATCGCAGCGGGGGTGGGGTAGTCAAAGGTCAGTGTGGCAGGCAGCTCCAGTGCAAACTGCTGCGACAGAGCATTCCGCAGCTCCACAGCCGCCAGAGAGTCCAGGCCTGCATCCATGAGCGCGGAGTCACGTGGCACTTGCTGCCCCAGCACGCCCTGTACCGCGTCCATGACAGCAGCCTCGATCGCCTCTGCGCCTGACGCTGACACGCCTGGTGCACGCTGCGCAGTGCTTGCTAGGTGCACCACGTCCGTTGCTGCACGGACCGTTCCTGCCCCTGGTGCAGCTGAGGAGGTAGCTGCCGCTTCCTCAGCCATGAGCCTGAAGAGAGGGGGCACAGCGTTTGGTGTGTTGGAGGCGCTGCTGCGCGCAGCAGCATCCGGCAGCCGCGCTAGGAATCGTGGCCAGGAGAATGGTACTGCAGCCATGACCGGTGGTGCGGCTGGCATGCCCCCACTGACGGAGCGTGCAGCAGGGGCCGCACAGAGGGACGCAAGCACAGTGGCCAGCGCCGACAGGCCGGCGGCTGGCTGCACCATGCCCATGCCCATCCGCTCGACGCGTGCTGCCGTGCTGGCATCGTTTGCAGCCATGCCGCCACCAGCCCACGCGCCCCACTGCAGGCTGACTGCTGGCAAGCCTTGCTGTATTGCCACTGTGGCAGCTGCGTCAAGGGCTGCGTTGGCTCCACTGTAGTTGGCCTGGCCAGGTGCCCCTAGGAGGGCTGCCACTGAAGAAAAGATGACCTGCCCAGCATGGGGATGGAGGCATGCATGCGCAGACCACAGCGCCTGAGCTGCTACCTTGGGCGCAGCCACCGTGCGCGCGGCAGCAAGGGTCTGGTTGTGTAGCGTGGCATCTGCAAGCGCACCGCCTGCATGTATGAGGAGGGATATGGGCTGACACGCGTTGAGGGGATCAAGCATGCCCACCGCCATCTTCATGGCGGCTGCCGTGGAGGTGTCACACGCCAGGACTGAGATGCAGGCGGTAGTGCGATGTGTCAGAGCCATGATGCTGACTGGTGCCCGGCCGCTACGGCTGAGCAGCTGCACATGCACGCCTGGTGCACAGTGTGTCAGCCAATGCGTCATGAGCACCCCCAGAGTGCCTGTACCACCCGTGATGACCACCCTTTCACCCGACACTCCTGGCTGTGCATGAGCTGGTCCGTTGAACTGCTGTGATGACGGCCCTGTGCTGAGTGCGGAGCTGCAGCTCACCACCACCTTGCCCACGTGCCGTGCCTGTGACAGCTGCCGCAGGGCTGCAGCCACACTGGCCAGCCGGTGGGTGGCCTGGGGGAGCGGGCGCAGCGTGCCACGCGACAGCTGGGCTGACAGGCGCACCATGGCGGTGTGCAGCACCTGCTCAGGCAAGAAGTCGACGGCCACGTATCCAAAAGCCACATCAGGCCGTTCCTGCGCAACGCGTGCCACGCTGAACACGTCACGCTTGCCAATCTCTACAAACCGGCCGCCGGGGCACAGCAGTGCCAGGGAGGCGCTGACCATGCCGGGGCTAGTCAGCGTATTCAGCACCACGTGTGCGCCACCAACGCTGCTGCCACTGCTACCGGCTGTGATGATGCAGGGCGCCAGCTCTCCCACAAAGGCAGTGTCACGCGAGCCAGAAGTATGAGCCACGCCAAGCCCACGCAACAGCTCGCGTTTGGAGGGGCTGCCTGCTGTGGCGCACACGCGCGCCCTCACGGACTGTGCAGCCTGCAGCGCTGCGAGGCCCACACCACCCGCAGCAGCCGGCAGCAGCAGCGTCTCGCCAGCGCGCAGCTGTGCTGCCTGCCGGAGCACTGCATCAACAGTGATGAAGACGGTGGGGCAGGTGGCTGCCTGTTCAAAGGACAAGTGGTGCGGCATGGGCACCACGGTGTGCGCCGAGCACACGACGTGCGTGCCCAGGCAACCGCCCGCCAGCCCAAACACAGGCGTGCCAGCAGCTATGCTTGCATTCTGGTTTCCTCCCACCACCACCCCTGCGCAGTCGCCGCCCGGGTTGCCTGGGTCCCCTGGGTACATGCCCAGCACGTTGAGCACATCGCGGAAGTTGAGGCCCACTGCGCGCACGGCCACGAGCAGCTCTGCCTGCTGGCTTGACCCCGACTGCACCTGCTCACCTAAGCCAAATGCCGCAAGCCGCCACTGTGGCAGCATCGGCTGGGGCACCAGGGATGTGAGCGCACCTCGAGGCTGAGGCACAAGCCCACACGGCATCAGTCCCCCAGCACACGGCAGCGCACGCACCATGCGTGGGCTGAAACGCATGCCTGCCACTGACGCTGGGCCATAGCCGTCCCATGCCTGGGTCTCTGCACTGCCGGAGGCGCTGCCATTTCCTGGCATGCTGATTGCCAGGCGGGTATAGGAACTGTGTGCGCCATCTACCTGGTGTGTGCCCGGCTGCAGCGCACTGCCGCACTCTTGTGCGGCTGTGCGCAGGACAGCACGCAGCGCACTAGCTCCCAGCCTCCAAATGCTGGGGTTAGGAGGCAGGGCCGTGGGGGTGATCAAGGCACCCATCAGTGTCGCCTCTGTGGTGGGTGTCTGCAGGCTGGCCTTGACAGAAGCTGCTGCTGAGGAGTTGGTGGCTGCTTGGTGCAAGGCAGTGGCAAGCAGCCCGGCTGCATTTGCTACCGTGGATGCCACACCACACGACAGATCCACTCCGGCGGCTGGCTCAAGGCTGCTTCCCTCGAAGCATAGGCTGCTGAACGAGTCATGCAGCTGGTTGCCCTGAAGCTCAGGCCCTTCTACCTGCCACATCACCTCATACAGCAGCTCTGTCCGCTGCTGCACCTCAGCGGCTGCTGTCGCTGCTGACGCAGCCCCCACTGCAGACGGCCCAACGGGGAAACGGGCATCCAGGTGCCTGGACTCCAGACCTTGCACCCATACCAGTGGTCGTGCTGAGGACGCAGCTCCCAGGCAAATGTCACGCACAACTGCAGACGGCACGGTAGGTGCTGCGGCCACAGCTTCCGTGCCTGCTGTTAACATGTTGGCCATGCTGACCCCTGCACGTGCTGTGGCCACCAGAGGCTCAGGCACAGCAGCTGCGCGTCCACCCATCGCAGGGCACTGGCTGGCATCTGCGACAAAGAGCTGCAAGGAGGCAGGCACATATGTGCCACCACCCGCAGGGCCCTCATGAGGCACGCGCACCGCTGCCCCCAGCTGCAGCGCGCAGTCCAGGGCAGCTGGGTGGGTGAGGAAGGAGAGTGAGTGCGCGTTTCGGTCGGCGGCGGGGTCCAAGACGCGGCCCACTGCGTCGGCTGCTGGCCCCTCGGTTGTGCACTGCACGTTGGCGAGGCGGCGGAAGGCAGGCCCATACTGCAGGCCCGCTGCGTGCAGCTTTGCGTACAGGTGCACGGTGTCGTGGGGGCTGCAGCACCCAGCACGCACAGCCTCCAGACTGCGGCCACATGGGTGTGCATGCAGCTGTCCTGTCCCAACTCCACGATCAGGTATCATGCCGGCGCGTCTGCCTGTAGCTGCAGGCTGCGTGGGTGGCTGAGGGTTGGAGACACAGCCAAAGGCACCGCGTACGTGCTGAGTAGTGGAGCTGCGTGCAGCTGCTGTGTCTGACGCAGTGTTTGACGAGATTTTAAAGGTGGCACTGGCTGCGTCCAGGCTGACAAACAGCGTGCCCCCAATAGCAGCTGCATGCGCATCTGGGATCACAAACGGGCTCAGGAAGGTGATGGACGACAACGCCGGCACACACGGCATGTGCATGCTGTCCCAAATGGAGAGAGCACAGGGCTGAAAGGTGCCGAGGATGACTGCTGCTGCTGCCGCCTCGAGGAAGGCAGCCCTGAGAGAGCAAGGGGCGGCAGTGGTCGCATTTGAAGTACTGGTGCGGCAGCAGACCAGTTTGGTTAAGGATGGTTGGTGCAGGGCATGTAGCGAGCGAAACACACAGGATGTTGCTCCAACAGGCAGCGCGCTTAATGATTGCATCCATGCATCAGCAACAGCATGACCAACATGGCATCGACCATCTGCATGCATGCGGTTGCAGCACCCACCCAGGTAACAGCGGCCGCCCAGAGACCACGTGGTCTTGCAGCCATGCAACGGACGGGTGCAGCACGTGCATCTCAAAGCACAGCGGCAGTTGCTTGGGGCCGCCTTTGCACGCCACTCGCAGCAAGCTATGTAGCGGCGGAGCGACGCTGAGCAGCTGCCGCTCCCAGGGCTGGGGAGTCACGCCTGCCGCAGGCACAGGTGTGGACGCCTCCTGAATGGTTGAGACGGCGCTGCTGCTGCCGGCTGTGCCGACCGTCGCACCCAGCTCCTCCAGCAGACCTGGTGTTGATGGGCTGAGCAGCAGGTGCGCATTGGTGCCCTGGAACGCAAATGCGCTCACACCTGCCACACCACCACCACTGCCACCTGCTCCAGCTGCAGCGCCAGCCACAGCGGCAGCGCGCTGCCGTGGGGCGAGGATTGAGCCCCCCCCAGCCTCCAGCACTGGCTGAACGTGAGGATTCACAGCATGCAAATGCAGTACGGGCTGGGTGCTGTGGTGCACAGCCTCCCGCAGTGCATGCAGGATGCCCATGACGCCAGCCGACGGCTCTGTGTGCCCGATGCTGGACTTGTCTGCCGCAAGCACTAGGGGCAGGGGCGCAGCTGGAACACTGGGTAGGCCCCCAACAGCTGGACGCAGCGCTGCTGCGGCCGCCCCAACCTCGATGGGGTCACCCAGTGGTGTGCCGGTGCCGTGCATCTGCAGCAGTGTCATCTCGCACGCACCAATGCCAGCTGCTTCAAGGGCCATGGCAACGACTGCCTGCTGCGCGGGCCCGTTGGGTGCGGTGAGGGAGGAGGAGCGTCCATCCTGGTTCACGGCGCTGCCGGTGATGACTGCAAGCATGTGCTGCTTTGCGCGTGGCTCAAGGCCATCCATCAGATGGGGTGCCATCAGGGCCAGTGTGGCTGCTGCCTCACCGCGCACGTAGCCATCTGCCGCCGCGTCCAGCGTCTTGCAACGGCCGTCTGCGGCCAGCATGCCTGCCCGTTGGAACATGGCTGACAAGCTGGGCGTGAGAATCAGCTTGACACCTGCACAATGCAACACAAGAAAAACAGTGGTTGCTCGTCAGGGTTGCAGGCAGCCACAGCTCATCAGCTCTGGGACACAATTAGATGGCTTATCAAGCAATGCGTTCTGCTACAGCTTGCGAGACAGCTGTCCAGCTGCGCATAGCACACAAGCACAGCCATGTAGCATGCGTGCATTATCCACATGTCCTGCGCCAGTGCAGCTGCACCCACAAGACATGACCTTCACTGTTGAATACGACTGTACCTGATGCCAGGGCTGTGCCGCAGTCGCCTTGCCCCATGGCCGTCACTGCCAGGTGGGCAGCCACCAGGGAGGAGGAGCACGCGGTGTCCACGGCGGCTGAGGGGCCACGCAGGCCAAAGGTGAAGGAAACGCGGCCCGCTGCCACACTCAGCGCAGAGCCGGTTGCACTGTACACGCCGATGGGGGTGTGCGCCTTCTTCAGGTCTGCATAGTCAGGGGTGCTGATGCCCACAAACACGCCGGCCCCTGCCGCAGCCTGGGAGGCTTGGGGCAGGTGGAGTGCTGGGGATGAGAGCACCTGCAAACACAGGCAGCATGGGTGCTGCCAAGCGATCAACCCGCAGACCACACACAGGCGCATGGGATGCGCCCAACTAGTGTTTATGCGTCATGTGGTATTGGGCCACACGTCGCAACAGCTGCAGTAGAAGCTGGCAAGGGCTATGTGTGCGCACCTCTGCTGCCATCTCCAGGAGCAGCCGTTGCTGAGGGTCCACCATGCCAGCCTCCTGAGCGCTCAGGCCAAAGGGAGCGGCATCGAAGCGCAGGCCATCACCAGAAACATCGCAGGCCGTCCAGGGGCCACTAGACTCGGAGGAGGCAGTGAGCCACGCGCCAAAGCGTGCAGGCGGGTCGGTGGTGAGGCGAGTCTCCACATCCCAGCGCCTGTCTGGCACTGCAGCGATCAGATCCTGCATGACACCGACGGCCGCAAGCGTGCCGCCTGGGGAACGGTGTGCGGCCGCAACCAGCAGCACCGCTCGGGATGCGTTGGCTGGGGGCTGAGTAGCCAAGCTGCGCGTCATGCTCTGGGGGCCCGCTGCAGCTGATGTTTTGGTATCGCTGGCAGCGGCTTGTGCCACGCCTTGGTCCTGGGCAGCGGCACTGGCTGCATGGCGTGTAGTGGCCACAAACTGGGCGATGGCAGCCGTGGTGGGGTAGTCAAAGACCAGTGTGCCAGGCAGCTGCAGCTGCAGTGATGACTCCAGGGCCCCCCGCAGCTCCACTGCACCCAGTGAGTCCAGGCCGGCCGACATGAGGGGCGCGTCTGGGGGCACATCGGACCCCACAACCCGCCGGACGGCAGCTGCCACCGTCGCCTGCACAGCCTCAGCACTCATAACAGGGGCTGACGGGCCTGGTGCACCTGCTGGCCTGGCACCTGCATGCCCTGCCCTGCCGACCTGTCGTGCGCCAATGCGGCGAGACCTTGGAACTGGCCGCTGCGCAGGTACCTGTGCCACCAAATCAAGGAGCATGGAAGGCACCGCACGTCCTGCCTCCTTGAGGCGCATGGCAAAGGTAACCCAGTCAAAGGGTGAAGCCGCAAGCACTGGGGAAGAGCTTGGCATGCAGGCTACAGATGCCATGGCAGCCTGTAGCGCCAGCAAACCTTGGTGCGGGGTCAGCGCCCCAATGCCAGCTGCTTGGTTCTTGGCTGCTGTTTGCGATGCCATGCCAGCTGTGTGCCAAGGACCAAACTGAATAGACACGACAGGGAGGCCTGCAAAGGCAGCCCCGCCAGCGGCCGCGTCCAGGGCCGCATTGGCGCCGCTGTAGTTGGCCTGGCCGGGGCTGCCCAGCAGGGACGCCACGCTGGAAAACAGCACGTGGCGTGTGCCGGGCTGCAGCTGCGCAGCTGCCAGCAGGCGCGGCAGGCCCAACACTTTGGCGCCCAGCACACGCCGCAGACCCGGCAGCGACTGGTTGCGCAGGGTGGCGTCCGCCAGCACGCCGCCCGCGTGCAGCAGCGCGGCAAGTGGCAGGGATGCACTGTCAGCAGCAGACAGCGTCGCCTCTGTATCTTCTGCGGCGCCTGCGTCACAAGCCACAGCACTGACCAGGCTGCGACCCTGCCACAGCTGCTGCAGCGACAGAAATGCGGCTGGCTCCCCAGCCCGTGCCGACCGGCCCAGCAGTTGCACGTGCTGTATGCCCTGCGCCACCAGCCACTGGGCCACAAGCAGGCCCAGGGACCCCAGGCCGCCGCTGATGGCCACGCGCCCGCCCAAGCCTGCAGCCAGGGGCAGCTTTGATGGAGTGTGGCTATTGCTGGTGATGCTGCCAAGCTGGTTGCTGACCACCACCTTGCCCACGTGCCGTGCCTGCGACAGCTGGCGCAAGGCTGCAGCAACACTGCCCAGGCGGTGGGCAGTGGTGCAGGCCACTGGGACCTGCGCTCCAGATGCCAGCCGCCCTGCGGCACGCTGCAAAAGGGAGCCCATGACGCTTGGGGGCAGGAAGTCGATAGCCAGCAAGCTGTATGACACGTCAGGCCTCTCTTGGGCCACCCGTCCAGCGCTCCAGATGTCGCGCTTGCTGATCTCGACAACGTGAGCGCCAGGGCGCAGGCAGCCCAGCGCTGCACTGATGAAGCCAGGCCCTGTCAGGGTGTTCAGCAGGATGTCAGAACCTGTTGTACTGCCAGCCATACTGCCTATTGTGATGGGCGTGCCACCTGCTGTGCCTGAGGCCAGAGCTACTGCCAGCTCCTCCACAAACCATGTGCTGCGGGAGTCTGACACATGCTGGACCTCCATCCGTCGCCTGAGAAGGCCACGCTTGGCAGGACTGCTGGCTGTTGCCACCACAGCTGCGCCTGCTGCATGAGCTGCAGCCGCTGCGGCCAGCCCCACTCCGCCTGCTGCAGCGGGAAGCAGCAGGACGGCACCCGCTGACATGCCCGCACAACCCATCAGCGCTGCATCCACAGTGCAGAGGATCGTGGGGCATGCGGCTGCATCCTCGAAGGTCAGGTGGGGTGGCATCGCCACGATGGTCTCCGTGCTGCTGACCACATGTGTGGCGAGGCACCCAGTTGCCAGGCCAAACACAGCCGTGCCTGGCAGCAGCTGCTGGCCTGTGCTGCTGATTCCTGCAGGAGCACTGGCCACAACACCTGAGAAGTCGGAGCCTGGAGCACCGGGGTCCCCTGGGTACATGCCCAGCACGTTGAGCACGTCACGGAAGTTGAGGCCCACTGCACGTACTTCCACCAGGGCCTGCCCTTCTGTCAGGGACTGCTGCAGTTTGGCAGAGGCTGATGTGCGTGCTGGAGGCCCACTTAGCGGCTGAGGGGCACCATTCAGCATGTGCTGCACGACGGGCAGAGGGGCAGGAGCAAGGCTGGCAATGGAGCCACGGGGCATGGGCAAAAGCTGGAATGGCTGCAGGGTTGTCGTGCTGGCAGCCGCTTCAGCCACCAGGCGTGGTGCTTGTACCGTGCCGCCGGCAAGTAGCGCACCAAACACATCTGGTGCTGGCCTGGCGCTGTGGGAGGTGAGGCGCAGTGCGCCAGCCCCAGTGTACTGTGATGGGAAGCTGGCCGGTGCATGCAGTTCCACACCGCAAGCCATCGTCTGCACCTCAGCTGCGGCTGTACGCAGCATGCCATGCAGCATGGCTGGCGCGGTGCTTGTGCACGCAGACCCCACGAGCCCATATGGCTGTTGCGTTGGGAGGAGCAGCTGCAGAGCGGTGCGTGCTGTGTCCGCATCCATGCATGCCAGCTGCTGCAGAGCACACATCATGGAAGCAGCGGTCTCCAGGCTCGCACCGCTGGGCTGGCCGGCTGGAAGCTCCAGACTGGGTGCCCCCAGGGCAGGGAGAAGGTGGCTGCGGTCCTGTGGCTCATCCACCAGCCACTCTACTTGGTACATCAGCTCGGATGGTGCACTGGAGGGCTGTGTCTGGCCCACGTGATCGGCTGCACCTGCAGCTGGCGACATAGCAGCGAGAGCGCCATCCGGCAGCCTGCGCGCCTGCATGTCGTGAACAGTGCACACCGGGGACCCAGCCGTAAGGTAGAAGCTACTGTGCACCGTGTCCCTGTGGCCGGCTGCAGGCTGATGGGATGCAGCAGTAGCAGCTGGGAGGGCCACGACCTGGTAGTCGCCAGCCTGACTGTCCTGCCCAAGGGGCGGCACCAGGAGGGCACCGAAGCCAGATGGAATGTAGAGACTGGAGCGCTGTCCAGGTGCCATGATGAATAGCTGGCCCAGCTGCAGCGTGCAGTCCAGCACGTCTGGCCCGAGCAGCAGCCCATCTGTGGTTGAGCTGCTGCTGACTGCTGTGGCGCTCCACGCGGTGCCACGCGCCCCGTGAGCGGCATCTGGGCATTGTAGTGCTGCGCACGCCAGCGAGGAACCAAAGGGGGCTGCTGCTGTGGCCAGGTGTGCACGCACAATGCGGCGCAGCAGCTTGGCTGCTGGGCTGAGTGCATGTCTACAGCTGGCCCCCTGTGCGTGTACCCCTTGCTTGTCCAGCAGCTGTGCTGCCGCCACAGTGGCCACCAGGTGCTGCATCTGTGTGCCATCCCGGCTTGCATCCGAGGACTGAGAGGAAACACGCAGCGCACCACTTTCCATGTCAAGGGCACAAAGCAGCTGTGGTAGCCCAGCTTTGGGCCTGTGCTGCTGGGGCTCTGGCAGCACCAGTGGGCTGGGGATGGCTGCGTGCTGCACGACGCATGCGGCAGCTGCTGAGGTTGCCGGGCCATGTGATCCGCCCCACGTCAGGGACACAGCGCAAGCTGCCATCTCCATGAAGCCAGCACCAGGCATGAGGGCCTTGCCTGCCACTGCGTGCTGCCACAGGAAGGCCAGCCGAGGATGGGACAGGTCAGCCTGAAACACGTGTGATCGCCCAGGGTGACTGGTGCTGGAAGAGAGGCTGGCCGGCAGGGCAGGGATGCAGCGAGCAGCCAGCAGATGTGCGGGTGCCGCGACCCAGAAGCGGGCCTGCTGGAAGTCTAGCGAGACTGCTGAAGCCGCTGAGATGGCCTGGCTCTCTGCAGTGCTGCCTGTGTGGTGCTCCGCCTTGATCACAGCATGGGCGTTGGTGCCCATGAATGCAAAAGAGGACACTCCAACGTGTGCAGCTCCATCTGCCACAGCACAGCGAGCCCTGGCTTGCGACTGCCGTGCGGCAGACACTGTGCGGCCACCTGTGCCTGCGGTGTCTGTGCCTGATGCGGCCATGCCTGTTGCATCCAGCACACCTGACACTTGTGGATTCAGTGAGTGCAGGTGCAGCAGCTGCGGCTGCACGTGGTGCACAGCGGCCAGTGCTGCGTGCTGCAGCGCCACCAGACCCGCCGCTGGCTCTGCATGTCCAGCATGTGACTTGGACGCAAGCAGGCCCAGGGCAGGCTGTATCCCAGAAGTTTGCTGGCTGGGCCGCAGGGCTGCAAGGGCAGCGTTGACCTCAATGGGGTCTCCCAGGGGCGTGCCCGTCCCATGCATGGACAGCAGGTCAACAGTCCCTGGTGCGACGCCTGCAGCGCCCAGCGCAGCCCTCACGACCGCCTGCTGTGCGGGCCCGTTGGGTGCGGTAAGGGAGGAGGAGCGGCCGTCCTGGTTCACGGCGCTGCCCGCGATGAGAAGACCTAGAGGGGATGATCCAGTTGCGCGCTTCTGGCTGTGCTGAACATGCATGCGCTGACGCTGCTGGTCTGCCTGCTGCACCACCGGCCGCACGACCATGCACACCAGCGACTCGCCACGCACGTAGCCGTCCGCCTCTGCATCCAGCACCTGGCACCTGCCTGAAGGCCCTAGCATGCCAGCTGCCCACACGTAGTGTGTGGATGTGGGAGCGGCCTGCACATGCACGCCGGCCACCAGGGCGCGGTCCGTGCTGTGAGCCGCCAGGTCGCCGGCCGCTATGTGGAGCGCCACCAGGGACGCAGAGCATGCGGTGTCAATGCTCACGGCAGGGCCTGCATGGGCGAAGAAAGTGTGATGTGGAATCATGTCAATGTGTGAGGCAGCGGGGGATGGCAGGGCATGACATCATCACAATCACTGTCGAGCAGCAGCATGCTACCAGCACGTACAATGCCACATCACTGAGCCATTACCAAGCGTGCCGCACCTGACAGGCCAAACATGAAAGCCACGCGGCCAGCCGCAACACTGAGCGCGTTGGCTGTCGCATGGTACGCGCCCGCGCTGGTGTGCGCCTTCACAAGGGAGGCATAGTCAGAGGATGCCACACCCACGTAGACACCCAGAGGCGCTATGGACGGTGGTGGTGGCATGCCATGCTGCGGCAGCGGCGATGCGGAGGCGGTGAGAGCTGCCGCGGCGCCTTCGAGCAAGATGCGCTGCTGGGGGTCCAGGAGCACGGCCTCAGCCTCAGAGATGCCAAACGCTACGGCATCGAACCGCTCCACGCCAGCCAAGAACACCCCAAAGCGGGCTGCAGTGGATACCACCCCACCCTGCACCTCTGGGTCCCACCGCTGCAGCGGCACCTGCTGCACGGCATCTGCTGCACTCAGGCATGTGGCATGTACTGCCGAGCTGCCAGGTGTGTACTGCTGGCTATCCAAGGGGCTACGCATGATGAGAGACTCCACAGAGAGCAGGCTGGGTGCGGCTGGCTGGCTGGCCGGCACGGCTGCTGGTGGCCGCAAAGCCCCAGTGGGCTGGCGACCCGACAGCGTGCCACAGGTGACACGGCTGCTGCGGGCTGCCAGCGCCTGGGCCGGTTGGGTGGGGCTCAAGCCACTGACGTATTGGGACAGGGCTGCCACCGTGGGGTAGTCAAACACCAGGGTCTGTGGCAGGGCCAGGCCCAGGCTGCCTTCCAGGGAGTTGCGCAGCTCCACGGCGCCCAGCGAGTCCAGGCCGGCTGACATGAGGGGCGCGTCGGGGGGCACGTCACTTCCCAGGATGGTGCGCACAGCCGAAGCCACACGCTCTTGAACCTGCCGTGGGCTGAGGCCAGAAGGTGTCTGCGATGAACGCTGGATGGGGGAAGCCAGGGCTGCACCTGCTGTTGTGTCGCGCGGTGCTGCCCGAGGTGTGAGCAACCTGGCTGCGGATGGCCCGGGCTCAGCCACATCAGCAAAAAATGCAGGGGGCTGTGTAGCTGAGGCTGCTGTGGCTGTGGGAAGGAAGGCAGCGAGGAACTTATGCCACTGCACATCCATGAATGCTGTGGTCCTTGGCACAGCAGCCGCTGTTGATGCTGGTGCTGGGATTGGTCCTGAAGTTGGTGCAGCTGCAAGTTGGAGGAACCTTGGTTTGGCGTGGAGGGCAGGCATGCCTGACGCGACTGCTGCAAGGCAGGCGATGGCCTCGCTTGGTTGAAGAAGGCTGATGCCTGCACGTTCCATGCGCGCAGAGGTGCTGCCATGCTGTGCCGCCATGCCGCTGCCCGCCCACGCGCCCCACTGGATGCTCATGGCAGGGACGCCCTGGGACATGCACGCAGCTGCTGCCGCGTCCAGGGCTGCGTTGGCGCCGCTGTAGCTGGCCTGGCCGGGGCTGCCCAGCAGGGACGCCACGCTGGAGAACAGCACGTTGGATGCCGTGGGGTGTAGACGCAGCGGGTCTGTGAGGCTGTCCACTGAAGCTGCTTTGGCTGAGAGGATGGCCCGTACTGCAGGAGGCCTGATCCCCGGAAGGGTTGCATCTGCCAGGACCCCGCTGGCATGAAAGATGCCGAGCAGCGGCAACAGCCCTGTTGCGTCGTGCCCTCCTCCCACTGCCCATGCCACATCCTCCGCACATCCGATGTCACACTTCACGCCTGAGATAGCCATTGGCTCATCTGTGCTTTGAAGGAGGTGCTCCAGGCCTGCCGGCAGCTGGCCTGAGCGGCTCAGCAGCTGGATGTGCTGAACACCCTGGCTTGCAAGCCACAGGGCAATGTGCACGGCCACAGCCCCTGAGCCCCCTGTGATGATGTACCGCCCATGCGTGGGCAGTACGGCTGCAGTGGTTGTCTCGACTGCTGCTGCCGGTGCTGGTAGGGTGGCCTCCATGGGAGAAAGGTGTGCCTGATACAGGCAAGCAGCATCTGTACAGGTGCCATACAAGCTGTCGATGTCTGCTGCTACTGGTTGACCCCCAGGGGCAGGTTGGAGCTCCAGCAACACTGGGTATGGCATGCCATGGCTGGTGCTGTTGCTGCCAGCGCACTGGTAGGTGCTGCGGGCTGAGGCAGCCAGCTGCAGAGCAGCGTGTCGCTCCTGGGCGATTGTGCGCAGCGTGGCCAGAGCGGCAGATGCAGGTCCGATGGATGCTGGCAGAGGAAGAGTGTAAGGCAGCCCAGCCGCAGTCACATGCGTGTGCACTGCAACTGGGCCGCTGGTAGAGACGGAAGCCTGCTGCAGGGCCTGCAGCATGGGGAGCATGAGGCCCTGAAGACCATGGCCCTGGAGCTGCAGGCAGCTGAGAGCAGCAGGGCGTCCTAGCACCTGCCTGTCCACTGGCAGCACTGCTCGCCACTCCACACCATACTGTGCACAGCCTGCCCCACGGCCAGAGCCAGCGTCCGGCCTGTCACCACCTGATGACTCCTCATCCTCATCCCCGTCATCGCTGGTGGTCCCGAGACCAGACAGCAAGTCACCGAGGGGCCTGAACCGCGCATTCAGGACCTGCAGGTTGGAGGTGGCCGCTGTTGATGGTGCTGCCGGCTGTTGCCGGCCAGTGCCGGCCGTGCTGCTGGGCGAAGCTGCGGGTGCGGCTGCTGCGACCGTGCCCGCACCTGCCCCGTGGCCTGCACCGTTCTGGATGGTCACGGTGCCTGAGGGCCCGGCAGTGACGTGCGAGTTGGGCGGCCGTGCCGGGACCACCACACCTTCAAAGCCTGTCATCCAGCCCGCGCCCCGCAGGGCCTGCAGCTGCAGGCCAGCCTCAGCCATACACACCCCAATCATCTCGGGCTCCAGGTCACCAGCCGGCTTGGTGATGTGGGCATACATCTGTCCCTCGGCAGCTGCGGCAGCTGCAGCAGGGGTGGTTGGCAGTGGGCCAGCGTGGGCCTGGCGGACAGCGTGCACGATGTGGCGCAGAAGCCGTGTAGCAGGCGAGCGCAGTGCTGCAGAAGGTGGTTGAGTCGGAGCCTGGCGGGCACTGTTGCTGCTGCTTGGGAGCAGGGCCGCAACAGAGGCTGTGAGCAGGGGCTTGGGGGTGCCCCTGCCACCAGCCTGCGGCACCACACGTGCGACATGCACCTGGCCTGAGCTGGCATCCAGACTGATGGTCAGCGTAGCGTGCAGCTGGCTGTTTGCGCTGGCTAGATGAGGCCCAAAGAGTGCGCCCTTCACGAGGGCGACCACCGACTCCGATGCTATAGCACCAGCCGCTGCCACTGCGCGCACTGCTGCTGACGCGGCCGCAAGGATGGCAGCGTTGGGGACTGCATGCCGGCCGCGCAGCGTCAGCTCGTGTAGCGCACCCAGTGCGGGGTATGCAAGGGGTGTCTCAAAGATGACCAGCTTGCTGCTGCTGTGCGGCTGTGGCAGGCAGTGCTGTAGCAGGACTGACAGGGGTGGCAGCACCCAGAACCGCTCCTTGTTCCATGCCAATGGCTGGCTGTCTGATGTGGGGCCAGAGCTTGATCTGTGTTTCTGTGAGGCAGGGCGAAGCTGCTGCTCTAAGAGGACATGTGCATTGGTGCCCTGGAATGCAAACGCGCTGGTGCCTGCGGTTGCAGCTGCTGCCGGCGCCACCTGTGGCATCGGCGCCAGCTGCCTGCCTGCTTGCATGGCGGTGGCTGACACGGCCAGTGCGTCCCGCACATACGGGTTAAGCGCTGACAGGTGGCAGATGGGCAGCTGTGCTGAATGGGCAAGAGCTTGGTGTGCATGCAGCATGGCCGTGACTCCCGCCGCTGGCTCACCATGGCCTACCCACGACTTGACTGCTAGCAAAGTCAGGGCCGCAGCCTGCGGGCCCCTGCGCCCCAGAGCCGCAGCGGCCGCCCCGACCTCAATGGGGTCACCCAGTGGTGTGCCGGTGCCGTGCATCTGCAGTACTGCCATGTCACCCGCACTGATGCCTGCAGCAGCCAGGGCTGCGGCAATGACCGCCTGCTGCGCCGGCCCGTTGGGGGCTGTGAGCGCACTGCTGCGTCCGTCCTGGTTCACGGCGCTGCCGGTGATGACTGCAAGGGGCCGTGGTGCTTCCAAAGCTGCTAGGCCCTGCAGCAGGTGCAGCAGCAGCACGCCGGCCGCCTCGCCACGCACGTAGCCATCGGCCGCCGCGTCCAGCGTCTTGCACCGGCCCTCGGGCGACAGCATACCCGCACGCTGGAAGGCGGCTGGCGTGTCGGGAGAGAGTGTGAGGTTCACGCCGCCCGCTACGGCCATGCCACACTGCCCCAGCTGCATGGCGCTCACAGAAGAATTGATGGCCACCAGGGAGGAGGAGCAAGCTGCAGGCGCGGTTAAAACATGGCCCAACACATGCACACACCTCAGTGCCAATGGCCAGAACAAAGAGAGTACAGGTCACTACAGACATGGTGGTGAGGGAGGTACAAGCCAGTCAAGCAGCTGCTGGGATGTTTGAGCTACAGCCAGTGTCTGCATTCAAGCCAACCAGTATGGGCTGTCTGCTGTCACACAAAGGCCATACTAGCCGCACAGCTCATGCATAAGGAAACACAAGAACACTCGCACCTGTGTCCACGGCCATCGCCGGGCCGTGCATGTTGAAGGCGAACGCTAGGCGGCCGGCGGCCACGGACAGGCTGGCGCCTGTGGAGCTGAACGCAGTCATGGCACGGCTGTGCTGCAGCGAGACCTTGTTATAGTCCATGGAGGAGATGCCGATGAAGGCGCCTGTGGTACAATGCAGTACAATGCCATGGAGGGCACACATCAAAGGAGCAGTAAAGCAGTTCAGAAGCAAGGTCCCAGAGACAACGAAGTGCCAGACAGAAAAGTGCAGAGCAAGTGCCCGACTCTTGACGTGTGCATACTCGATGAGTGCATGACGCCACCAAGACACAGGCAGCACGCACGGCCAGGTAACACAGCATGAAAGGTGGCCAGGTCTGAGCAGCTCGCCCACGAGGATTCCTGTCCTGGATTGTAGCCTCTACCTGGCCCAGCCAACTACAGCCCGATGCTGTGGGCAACAACCCAACGCACCGATGATTGCGGTCGTTGCAGCCGCTGCTTGGGGCAGGAGCACATCGGCACTGCACTCCAACAGCAGGCGCTGCTGGGGGTCCATGAGAGCGGCCTCAGGCTCAGAGATGCCAAATGAGGACGCATCAAAGAGGTCTGGATCCGGCACGAACGCGCCAAACTGGCAGGGCAGCCCACCTGCGAGGCCCTCTGCCACACCCAGGTCGTACCTGTAGGGTGTAGGTGGTATTTGAGCAACAAGGGAAGTGTGCATTTGAGCACTGAGAGGAGTGTAGAGAAGAAGCATGCATGACATGTGGTGCAGCGCTTCTACCAGCGGTAACAGATTGCTGGTGGGTGGCTCAGCAGGCAACAGGTCACAGCAGTGCCGAAGAACCCACTCACCTGGCGTGTGGTACACGCATGACACCATCACCACCAGCGAGATCCATAAGCCCAGGTACACATGTGCCCGGCATCAGTGCGCCCTTGGCCAGCAGATTAATTGCCTTGGGTACACGGGTTGATGCCGATTCCACCACAACCAGAGGCTTGCCGCGACTGGCCAGGGGCAGCGCCCGAGACGGGGTGCCCATTGCTGCCACGCCTGCCACAGCAGCCTCATAACTTGATTCTTCCTCATAGATCCCTTCTTCTGATGCTGTTTGTGTGTCCTGTCCAGCATCCTGTATGTCTGGGGCCTGGAGCCGGGCGAGTGAAGCCTGGCTGCTGACAAACGCAGACAGGGCGCCAATGGTCGGGTAGTCAAAGATGAGGGTTGGTGGTAGATCCATGGACAGCCGACCCTGAAGATCGTTGCGCAGTTCCACCGCGCCCAGCGAATCCAGGCCGGCTGACATGAGCGGCTCATCAGCTGGCACGTCTGAGCGGCCCAGCACACCTGCCAACGCCTCGCGCACGGCCGCTTGCACACTGGCAAGAGCGGCACGGGGCGCTGTGGCGCGTGCGGCTGAGCGCCTGCGGGTGGGACCATGCTTCTGTGCTGCAGGACTTGATGACTTGGTTGCCAGGTGGAACTCAAACTCTTGGAAGAGACTCTGGACCTTGGTGTTTGCTGCGGCCGCAGCAGGTGCGCGACGGGACAGGAGCTGCGGCCAAAGGAATGGCACAGCTGCAAGGAGGGGTGCACTGAGGTTGGCACCCAAAGCAACGCCCAGGGCAGCGAGGCCGGCTGCGGGCTGCACCAGGCCCATGCCCAGTCGCTCCACGCGTGCAGCAGTGCCTGCGTCTGTAGCAGCCATGCCGCCGCCCGCCCACGCGCCCCACTGGATGCTCACTGCAGGGACACCCTGGGACGTGCACGCAGCTGCGGCCGCGTCCAGGGCCGCGTTGGCGCCGCTGTAGTTGGCCTGGCCGGGGCTGCCCAGCAGGGACGCCACGCTGGAAAACAGCACGTGGCGCGTGCCGGGCTGCAGCTGCGCAGCTGCCAGAAGGCGCGGCAGGCCCAGCACCTTGGCTCCCAGCACGCGCCGCAGACCCGACAGT
>BDCZ01000324.1:0-12547 GCA_001662365.1 Chlamydomonas applanata | reverse complement strand
GGCAAAGATGCACTGTCACCAGCAGACAGCGCCAATTCTGTATCCTCTGCGGCGCCTGCGTCACAGGCCACGGCGCTGACCAGGCTGCGGCCCTGCCACAGCTGCTGAAGAGATGGCATGGTAGCTGAGTCCGCAGCGCGTGCTGACCGCCCCAGCAGCTGCACGTGCTGCACGCCCTGCGCCACCAGCCATTGGGCCACAAGCAGGCCCAGGGACCCCAGGCCACCGCTGATGGCCACGCGCCCACTGCTTGGCAGAGCTTGCTGCGCTGGCTGCTGGCTGGATGAAGAGGATGAGATGGAGTTTGATGCAGCGCTGCAGCTCACCACCACCTTGCCCACATGCCGTGCCTGCGACAGCTGCCGCAGGGCAGCAGCCACGCTGACCAGACGGTGGGTGGCCTGGGGCAGCGGCCACAGTGTGCCGCTCGCCACACCAGCAGCCACGGCGCGCAGCGCACGCTGCACGCGTGCATCAGGCAGGAAGTCAACGGCCAGAAAGCCGTACGACACGTCAGGCCGCTCCTGTGCCGCACGCGCCACGCTGAACACGTCGCGCTTGCCGATCTCCACAAACCGGCCGCCAGGGCACAGCAAGGACGCAACAGCGCTGACCATGCCGGGGCTGGTCAGCGCATTCAGCACTGCGTGAACGCCCTGACCGCCCGTGGCACATGCCAGCTCCTCCACAAGCCCAGTGTCACGAGAGCCTGACACGTGCGCAACACCCAGACCACGCAGCAGGGCGCGCTTGGAGGGGCTGCCTGCAGTGGCCACGGCCTGGGCGCCCAGCGCGCGCAGCACCTGCAGACCAGCCAGGCCCACGCCACCAGCCGCAGCAGGCAGTAGCACGCGCTGACCCGCTGACACAGCTGCACCACTGCTGCCAAATGCCAGCTGCGCCGTGATGAATACCGTGGGCATGGTGGCGGCCTCCTCAAAGCTTAGGCACCCGCAAGGCAGGGGCACCAGGGTGGTGGGAGAGCAGTGCACTAGCGTGCCCAGGCTGCCCACCGCCAGACCAAACACGGGGGTGCCAGGGGGCAGGTCGTTGCCACTGCCGCCAACGCCGCCCACAACCACGCCTGCGCAGTCGCCACCCGGGTTGCCTGGGTCCCCCGGGTACATGCCCAGCACGTTGAGCACGTCACGGAAGTTGAGGCCCACTGCACGCACGGCCACGGCCACGGTGCCGACCGGGCCAGCAGCTGGGTCGACTGCGTGCGGCAGCAGCGAGGTCAGTGCGCCACGTGGGCTCGGGAGTAGCTGATAGGGAGCTGCGGGGGCTGTGCTGAGGGTAGAGGGCTGCATACGGGCTGAGAATGCTGCTCCAGAGCTTGTGCTCCTGCTGTAGGTCCCTGCTGCACCATCCTTTGCTGCCCCTGACTGGCTGCTGCTCACGTGGAGGCAAGCTGTGGCACGGCCTGGTAATACACCGTCATGCAGGGAGGCCCCAGTGACAGGTGCCCGCTCCAGATCTGCAGCGCGCAGTATGCCGCACTGCAGGCTGCTGAGAGTGGCAGAGTAGATGCACGGCTGCCCATGAGGCCGTGATGTGCCTGCTGCTGTGCCTGTGCAGCCCACCGGCAGCTGAGCTGTGGCGGCAGCTTGCACCAGAGCCAGGCTGGCAGCTGCATGCTGGATCAGCTGCACGCTACCGGATGTGTCTGGAAGCGTTGCAGCAGCTGGCAGGACTGCCCGCTGCACACCTGCTGAAGCAGCTGGCTCATCAGCACACCAGACAACCTCGTACAGCATGTCTGGAACAGGGCCGGTGGACGAGGTAGCCTTGGCCGCTCTGTTGGCTGCTGAAGCAGCAGCAGGGCGCACGGCCTTGGTTTGCAAGCCGTGAAGGGTTGCAAGGCCGGCGGTCCCTGTGCTCTCAGGCCCACAAGAGCGGAGCAGGGTATGCCGGGAGCGCTGCTCAAGGCCACCAAATGCTGCAGAGGCGGTGGCCAGCAGTGTGCCATCAGAGGCTGCATGGCTAGCAGCAGCGCGTCTCGGGATGAGGAACGCATCCATGCCCACTGGCACGCGCGGGCCTGACTGGTCTGCCGTTGCTGCCAGTGTTGCAGGCGCTTGAGCTGCACCGAGCTGCAGCACGCAATCCAGAGCCGCAGGCGCCACCAGGCACGCTGCTGATGCTGCCGCATCTGTGCCTGAGAGAGCCGTGGCTGGGTCCTGGATGGCAGCTGTACAAGCAGGAGCAGGCTGCTGCTGTTGCGCAGCCTGCTTGACAATGGCTGCCAGCATCGCCCAGGCTGGTGAGCGGCTGCTGGCGTTGTGCACACGCTTCACAGTGCCGGTGCTGCCGCTGCTGCCATGGATGGTCCTAGCCATGCAAGCGGCAGCCTGCATGTGCATAGAGGGAGCTGCATGGCTGCCTGATGGTGTGCGCAACGTCAGGGCGCCGGGCGCATATGATTCAACTGTGACTGTGCCTGAGGCTAGGTCCACCCTGCAGCTCAGGCTGTATGCTGCGGCTGCAGTGTTAGCTGCCTTCGAAAGCAACAGAGGGGCTGCGATGGACGCCTGAGCCAGCACCACGGACGTGGCCTGCTCCCCCTCGGCTGTGCCCTGAGAGAGGCTTCGCATGGAGAGCAGTACAGCCTCTGCTGCCAGCTCAGCAAACGCAGCAGCCGGTAGGATAGGCCGCCCCGACACCACATGATCCCACAGGTGGGAGAGCAGAGGGGATGAGAGCTGCGCATGGAACACGGCATGGCTGTGCAGCTGCATGGGGAGAGCCGGGGCAAGCCCGGCATTGGGGGCACCAGCGGCCCCCATGCGGTGAACAAAGCCTGATTCCAGGAAAAGGAGGGCCTGCGGGCCGATCCAATGTGAGGCACGCTGCCAGGGGAAAGGCTGAGGCGAGCTGCTACCGTCTGGAGCTGTTGAAGCTGCAATAGCTGTGAAGGCTGCAGATGCTGCCTGCTGCTGCTGCTGCTGGTCTGTGCGCGCCTGCGTACAGGAAGCAAAGGACCAAACAAGAAGTGTGCTTGTGCGCACGCAACGAACACCTCTGCGTGCGCCTTGGATCAGCTTCTCATGCACGCTTGGACGATTCACATGAGAGGCGGTCAGATCAGTTTCCAGATCAGGATCCATGCCTCGTGACCTCTCTCACCGTTGATGGCGGCACCATGAGCACATGCGCATTGGTGCCTTGGAAGGCGAATGCACTTGTGCCCACAGCACTGGAACGATGCTCTTCATTGCGCCGCCTGGCCGCAGGAGATGATACAGGGGCTGCCTGCCGTGGCATCACCCAGCCATTCCTGCCTTCCACCACAGCTGACACAGTAGGGTTGAGGTGCACCATGTGTGATATGGGAGGCAGCTGAGAAGTAGTGAGCTGGGTGGCGGCCAGCAGGAGGCCTGCCACACCCGAAGCAGGCTCTGAGTGGCCAAACCAGGACTTGGACGCGAGTAAGGAAATGACCTGCTGTTGACCAGGCTGCTGTCCAGACTCCTTGAGCACTGCTGCGGCTGCCCCGACCTCGATGGGGTCACCCAGCGGTGTGCCGGTACCGTGCATGGACAGGCCTGTGACACACCCAGCTTGCATGCCAGCAGCAGCCAGTGCGGTGCGCACCACATCTTGTTGTGCGGGACCGTTGGGTGCGGTGAGCGCACTGCTGCGACCATCCTGGTTCACAGCAGTGCCTGCCAGGAGGGCGATGGGTGCCTGGGTACCAGCCACTATGTGATCTAGCGATGCCAGCAGCAGCACACCGGCCGCCTCGCCGCGCACGTAGCCATCTGCTGATGCGTCCAGCGTCTTGCAGCGGCCTTCAGGTGAGAGCATGCCGGCGCGCTGGAACATCGAAGTAGTGTCTGGGTGTAGCAGCAGGTTTGCGCCAGCAACAGTGGCATGCCTGCATGGCAGAGAAAGTTCACGCCTCCAATCAGATGATGTGCAAGGGGGTGCCGCGTCTACAACCACAGATTCCATCAGCCACAAAGTTGCAGAAAACATGCACAGGGGCTTGGCTAGATGCGGTTGTGTGGCAGCACGTCCATACAGAGCTCACTCACGTAGTCTCATGAGACGTGAGGCCTTGCATGGCGGAGTGGGCAGCCACCAGGGAGGAGGAGCACGCGGTGTCCACCGTGAAGGCAGGGCCACGCAGTCCAAAGGTGAAGGAGACGCGGCCGGACATAACTGACAGGGTGACACCTGCAAGGAGCAGAGGGGTGTGACCATGACGGCATGGGTGCTGAAGATGGGTACAGGCGTTGGACGTAGCGAATGCAACACAGCATGCGGTAGATCTCATGCGCCATGTACACTGCCAGACCATAAAATGCATGCAGATGCCCAGCGTTCTCAGGACCGCATGACCATAGATACCCAGCGTGCAGTGCTATCATACATACAGCAATGACACACCTGTGGCACTGTAGGCAGAGATGCCTGAGCTGTCAGATGCCATGCCAGCTGTGCTGGCCGCCCCTTTTGTGCGCTGCAGCATCGCAAGCTTCAGGTAATCCACGGAGGACGCGCCCACATACACGCCACAGCGCGCCCGCGCATCAGCGGTTGGCACGTCCCCACGCAGTGCAGCACCACTGCCCAGCACATCTGCTGTACACTCCAGCAGCAGGCGCTGCTGGGGGTCCATCAGTGCGGCCTCCTGTGCCGACAGCCCGAAGGCTGCAGCATCGAAGGCATCAGCGCCTGGAAGGAAGGCCATGAAGCGTACAGGCCCTGGCTCTGCCGTGCTTGCTCCTGATCGAGAGAGGCCACACACCCAGGGCGTGTCTAGATCCCAGCGGGCCAGGGGCACTGGCACCACGGTGTCATAGGCACCCAGGAGGCCGGTGCTGCCACAGGCAAAGTCAGGAAGCAGTGCTGTGCGTGCTGAGCTGGATGTAGTGGGCATGCGGCTGGGAGGCAGGCGTGCCGACACTGCAAGAACGGCAGTGACGGCCTTGTGCAGGGCTGTAGCTGGCGCGGACAACATGCGGGCCGGTGCAGGCTGCACTGTGGCCATGGCAGTAGCTGCTGCCTTCTGCTGGCCTTGTGGAGCCTCTGGCCTGGCCTGGCAGTGCACAAACTCTGTAATGGCCTCGATTGTGGGGTAGTCAAAAACCAGTGTGCCAGGCAGCTGCAGCTGCAGCGATGACTCCAGGGCCCCCCGCAGCTCCACTGCACCCAGTGAGTCCAGGCCGGCTGACATGAGCGGCTTGTCCCTCGGCGGTGCAGGTCCAAGGATGGCGCTCACCGCTGCCTCGACCTTGGACAGGACCACTGCATAGGGCACACCAAGTGCTTCCCTGCTTGTTGTAGGTTCTGACGTTGCCAGAATTGTACTCAGGGCGCCAGTTTGTGCTGCAGCTGATGCCTGTACAGCAGCCTGGGCCACGTCTCTGAAGATTGTGACTGCTGATGAGTTGGCCCACTTGGGTCCCAAACGACGAGGCAGGAATGTCTGCCAACGGAAAGGAATGGCAGCAACCAGACCACTGTGAAGTGAGGTGAAAGCTGCTCCCAGGGCAGCGAGGCCGGCTGCGGGCTGCACCAGGCCCATGCCCAGTCGCTCCACGCGTGCAGCAGTCCCTGCGGCTGCAGCCGCCATGCCGCTGCCCGCCCACGCGCCCCACCGGATGCTCACGGCAGGGACGCCCTGGGACGTGCACGCAGCTGCGGCCGCGTCTAGGGCCGCGTTGGCGCCGCTGTAGTTGGCCTGGCCGGGGCTGCCCAGCAGGGACGCCACGCTGGAAAACAGCACGTGGCGCGTGCCGGGCTGCAGCTGCGCAGCTGCCAGAAGGCGCGGCAGGCCCAGCACCTTGGCTCCCAGCACGCGCCGCAAACCCGACAGCGACTGGTTGCGCAGGGTGGCGTCCGCCAGCACGCCGCCCGCGTGCAGCAGCGCGACAAGTGGCAAAGATGCACTGTCACCAGCAGACAGCGCCAATTCTGTATCCTCTGCGGCGCCTGCGTCACAGGCCACGGCGCTGACCAGGCTGCGGCCCTGCCACAACTGCTGCAGGGACAGCATAGTAGCTGAGTCGCCAGCCCGTGCCGATCGCCCCAGCAGCTGCACGTGCTGCACGCCCTGCGCCACCAGCCACTGGGCCACAAGCAGGCCCAGGGAACCCAGGCCGCCGCTAATGGCCACGCGCCCACTGCTTGGCTGCGCCTGCTGCACTGGCTGCTGGCTGGATGAAGAGGAGGAGGTGGAGTTTGATGCAGCGCTGCAGCTCACCACCACCTTGCCCACATGCCGTGCCTGCGACAGCTGCCGCAGGGCAGCAGCCACGCTGACCAGACGGTGGGTGGCCTGGGGCAGCGGCCACAGTGTGCCGCTCGCCACACCAGCAGCCACGGCGCGCAGCGCACGCTGCACGCGTGCATCAGGCAGGAAGTCAACGGCCAGAAAGCCGTACGACACGTCAGGCCGCTCCTGTGCCGCACGCGCCACGCTGAACACGTCGCGCTTGCCGATCTCCACAAACCGGCCGCCAGGGCACAGCAAGGACGCAACAGCGCTGACCATGCCGGGGCTGGTCAGCGCGTTCAGCACTGCGTGAATGCCCTGACCGCCTGTGGCACATGCCAGCTCCTCTACAAACCCAGTGTCACGAGAGCCTGACACGTGCGCAACACCCAGACCACGCAGCAGGGCGCGCTTGGAGGGGCTGCCTGCAGTAGCCACGGCCTGGACGCCCAGGGCACGTAGCACCTGCAGACCAGCCAGGCCCACGCCACCAGCCGCAGCAGGCAGTAGCACGCGCTGACCCGCTGACACAGCTGCACCACTGCTGCCAAATGCCAGCTGCGCCGTGATGAATACCGTGGGCATGGTGGCGGCCTCCTCAAAGCTCAGGCACCCGCAAGGCAGGGGCACCAGGGTGGTGGGAGAGCAGTGCACCAGCGTACCCAGGCTGCCCACCGCCAGACCAAACACAGGGGTGCCAGGGGGCAGTTCATTGCCACTCGCGCCACTGCCGCCCACCACCACGCCTGCGCAGTCGCCACCCGGGTTGCCTGGGTCCCCTGGGTACATGCCCAGCACATTGAGCACGTCACGGAAGTTGAGGCCCACTGCACGCACGGCCACGGCCACGGTGCCGGTCGGGCCAGCAGCTGGGTCGACCGCGCGCGGCAGCAGCGAGGTCAGCGCGCCACGTGGGCTCGGCACCAGCTGGTAGCCAGGGTGCATCTGGGGTGACGGAATGCTGTGAAGAATAACGGGGCTCTGCACTGCACCTGCTGCCACAACGACACCAGGCAGAGGTGCACCCGTGGCTGGACCAGCGCTGATGCCTGCTGACAGAACTGAGGGCCGTGAGATGGCTGGCACGTAGCTGGTTGCTGAGAGGTCCAAGCCAAGGGCCTCCACGCCGACTGACTTCAGCATCCCCAGGCATGCCTCTGCTGCCACCTGCTGTGAGGTTGCAGCAGGCGCAGCTGCAGCTGCCATCACACTGGCTGCCTGTGACGAGCATGCCAGATGGAGGCTACGCCGTGTTTGCGCCTCAGCCGTGGCCTGGGCAACTGAGAGCAGGGCAGCTGCAGGATGCAGCACTGAGGTTGCCGCGGCATCGATGACCAGCTCGGTAGGCTGGGGCTGGGTTTGGGTCAGACTGGGGGCTGCCACATCCTGCACCTGGTACACCACCTCGTACAGAAGGTCCTCAAACCCAGCAGCAGCAGGTGATGCAGAGGCTGCATCCACTGTCCGACTTGTGCCTGCGGCTGTAGCAACAGGTGCGCCCTGGCTCTGCAAATGCATCTCCTTTGCCAACAGCCCAGCTGCCTGGCATGCTGCCTGAGTCTCGCGCCCGTGCAGCACCCAGCTATCCACTGATGCACCCGCTCCAGTTCCCAGCGGCTTGCTGCGGGCCAGGGCATGATGCGCATTGCATGCTCCAGGGCTCAGTCCAGGGGTGACTTCGGGCTGTTCTGCAGGCGTGCCAGAGGCTGATACAGTCGGGGCTGGTGCGGGCAGGCGCAGCAGCTGCAGCGCTGCAGGCACAAGCATGGAGGGGGAAGGGTTGTGTACCGCAGCCAGCTGGAATGAGCAATCCAGCCGGGCCGGGTGGATGAGAAAACTGGCGGCTGCCGCCGCTGGTGCGAGCACAGCATGTGCAGGGGCCACCGGGAGGGCGAGCGTGCGTGCATGTGATGCCGCGGTGAGTTGCGGGTGCCAGCTGAAGGCTCTGCGGGCTGCAGCCAGCAACGAGGATAGCTTACGAGCTGACATGATGCTTGCGCTAGCGCTGACAGGCTGTGACGAGATACATGCAAGGCTGCCCACCACATGGCTTGTGGGCACAGCTCTGCTGCCGCTGCTGTGTTTGGTTATGGCCAGCTTGCCAGAGGCAGTGTTCACCATGCATAGCAAGATCTGTGGGAGGGTGAAGCCATGCATTGGCTGCCCTGGCTGTCCAAGCAGCACAGGTGAGAGGATGGACAAGTCCTGCAGTGCTGTGGCATGCCCAGACCCAATGCCACTGGCGGGGCTCCAGGCCAGCGTGCTGGCAGCAGCGGCAGCCAGCTCCAGCAGGCCAGCACCAGGCATGACTGCCTGCCCCTGCACCTGATGATCCCACAGGAAGGCCAGGGCCGGTGTGACTGAAAGGCACACCTCAAAGATGACCTGGGTCTGGGAAGTGGGTGCCCCCACGCCCGATGGCAGCACACGCTGCAGCAGGGAGCTGAGTGGGGGCAGGAGCCACGTGCGGGCTGCCTGCCACTGAGCGCTGGGGGACAGCATCCAAGGGTCCACCTTGTGCTGCGGCCTGCCAGGTAGTTCAGCAGCTGACGGCTGGCTGTGCACCGACAGAAGCACATGCGCGTTGGTCCCTTGGTATGCAAAGGCAGACACACCAGTTGTCCGGCTGTCCTGAGAGGGTGCGCCACTGCGCTGCAGCGGCTGCGCAGCCAGCTGCCGCGCTAGAACTGTCCCACGAGAGGTTCTATCCTCAGGTAAGGCATCCTTGACCAGGGGATTGAGGTTTACGAGGTGGGGGATGGGCAGGCACGCGGCCCCAGCCGCCGACATGTATGCGTGCAGCAGGCCCACCACACCAGCGCCTGGTTCGGCGTGACCCACAGCAGCTTTGCTGGCTTGCACCAGCAGCGGCTGGGGCGGCTGGCCATGAACCGAGATGGATGCACCAGAGTGGGTGGCCAGGAACACTGCAGATGAGGCGCCCAGCTCAATTGGGTCCCCAAGAGGGGTGCCTGTGCCGTGAAGGGACAGCGCCGTCACCGAGTCAGGGGCCATGCCAGCTGCCACCAGCGCGGCGCGCACCACATCCTGTTGCGCGGGCCCGTTGGGTGCGGTGAGAGAGGAGGAGCGTCCGTCCTGGTTCACGGCGCTGCCAGCAATCACTGCAGCTGCGCTGTGCTGATGTGCGGCTTGGTCCGCTGACAGCAACTGGATGGCCAGTACGCCGGCCGCCTCGCCACGCACGTAGCCATCGGCCGCCGCGTCCAGCGTCTTGCACCGGCCCTCGGGCGACAGCATGCCGGCGCGCTGGAACATGAGGGGGGTGTCTGGGGAGAGTGTGAGGTTGACGCCTGCCGCCAGCGCGGCGCTGCACTGGCCAAGCTGCATGCTGTTCACCGCGTTGTGGGTGGCGACCAGGGAGGAAGAGCACGCGGTGTCCACAGTGACTGCGATGGCATGGGTGTAAGGCGTACAGGAGTTTGTTCAGGAGAACACAAAATGTCAGCACAGCACAGCACAGCACAGTGGGTAGAGACTGAAGGCCCCAGGCGCACAAGCAATGCTGCCTCACCTGCCGGGCCATGCATCCCAAACGTGTAAGAGATGCGGCCTGACACGACTGACAGAGTGCCAGCTGTCGCGTTGTATGCGGTGATGTTGCTGGCACTGTGCAGCTGCATGAGCTTGCCGTAGTCTGCCGAGGACACGCCCACAAACACACCCCATGCCTCCGTTGCCACCTGCTGCTTGGATGCAGCGGGCCCAGATGGCTGGGCAGCTTGGAACAGGCACTCTGCCACGCTGCAGAGCAGCAGGCGCTGCTGGGGGTCCATCAGGGCTGCCTCCTGTGCAGGGAGCCCAAAGGCCCCCACATCAAATGCCTCGACCTGAGACACGAAGCTGCCAAAGCGCACGGCATGCTCGCTTTGACCCAGGCGCAGGGCGGCCACGTCTGCATCCCACCTGTGTACATCACATGCACATGGGGGTAGGTGCAGGCTCAGTGTGCAGGTAAAGGCTGTTGCTGGAGTTCAAGACGTACCACAAATACGCATGCAAGTGGCCCGATTTCACCAGTCCATAACCCTGCGCAGCAGCTAAGTTAGCTAGCACCGACCTGTTCAGGGGGATGGTTGATACAGCATCCACGCCCCACAGTGCAGGCTGCATGAGGGCGGTGCTCGCATGTGCCTCGCCCACAGGCCCAGGCAGGCGGTACGCAGCAGCTGTGACGCATGACAGCTGAGTGGCGCGCGTGATATGCGGAGCCAGGTACTTGGGGACGGGACCAGGCTGGTGAGGCGGCGCATAGGCCTCCTCCGCCCCACTCAGAGCCCTTCCAGATGGGCGCCACATAGCAGGACCAGGGCTGTCCTCGGGATGCGCACTGCTGGCAGCCAGTCCTGCAACTGCAGCCACTGGCAGGCGGGAAGTGATGAACGACGCAATGGCGGCCGTGGTGGGGTAGTCAAAGACCAGTGTGCCAGGCAACTGCAGCTGCAGTGATGACTCCAGAGCCCCGCGCAGCTCCACTGCACCCAGCGAGTCCAGGCCGGCTGACATGAGGGGGGCGTCTTGGGGCACATCGGACCCCACCACTGTGCGCACCGCAGATGCTACCTGCTGAGCAACTGAGGCAGGTGAGGCCGCAGTAGGCACAGCTGCAGTTACTGGTATTGGACGTTGCTGGGTTGCTACCGTGTACTGCGGCGGCTGATGGGTGCCAGGTATCGGAGCGCTAGCTATAGTCAGAAGGTCAGCTGCTGCCTGGAACACCTTCTGATGTGTTGGTCTTTGCCGTTTGATGAAGGCAGGCCACAGGAAGGGGACAGCAGTGACCACAGGGATGATCATGCCTGCGGACTGTAGAGAGGCTCCCAGGGCAGCAAGGCCGGCTGCGGGCTGCACCAGGCCCATGCCCAGTCGCTCCACGCGTGCAGCAGTCCCTGCGTCTGTAGCAGCCATGCCGCCGCCCGCCCACGCGCCCCACTGGATGCTCACGACAGGGACGCCCTGGGACGTGCACGCAGCTGCGGCCGCGTCCAGGGCCGCATTGGCGCCGCTGTAGTTGGCCTGGCCGGGGCTGCCCAGCAGGGACGCCACGCTGGAGAACAGCACGTGGCGCGCACCGGGTTGCAGCTGCACAGCTGCCAGAAGGCGCGGTAGGCCCGATACCTTGGCACCCAGCACACGCCGCAGACCCGGCAGTGACTGATTGCGCAGGGTGGCGTCCGCCAGCACGCCACCCGCATGCAGCAGCGCGGCCAGTGGCAAGTCTGCACCATCAGCAGCAGCCAGCGCAGTCTCTGTATCCTCTGCGGCGCCTGCGTCACAAGCCATGGCGCTGACCAGGCTGCGGCCCTGCATCAACTGCTGAAGAGATGGCATGGTAGCTGAGTCGCCAGCCCGTGCCGATCGCCCCAGCAGCTGCACATGCTGCACGCCCTGCGCCACCAGCCACTGGGCCACAAGCAGGCCCAGGGAACCCAGGCCGCCGCTAATGGCCACGCGCCCGCTGCTTGGCAGAGCTTGCTGCGCTGGCTGCTGGATGGGTGAAGAGGAGGAGGTGGAGGTTGATGCGGGGCTGCAGCTCACCACCACCTTGCCCACGTGCCGTGCCTGCGACAGCTGACGCAGGGCAGCAGCAATGCTGGCCAGCCGGTGGGTGGCCTGGGGCAGCGGGCGCAGCGTGCCGCTCGCCACACCGGCAGCCACCGTATGCAGCGCACGTTGCACGCGCGCATCAGGCAGGAAGTCAACGGCCAGAAAGCCGTATGACACGTCAGGCCGCTCCTGTGTCACGCGCGCCACGCTGAACACATCGCGCTTGCCGATTTCTACGAACCGGCCGCCAGGGCACAGCAGGGATGCGGCGGCGCTGACCATGCCGGGGCTAGTCAGCGCGTTCAGCACTGCGTGAACGCCCTGGCCGCCAGTGGCACATGCCAGCTCCTCCACAAACCCAGTGTCACGAGAGCCAGACACATGCATAACGCCCAGCCCGCGCAGCAGGGCGCGCTTGGGGGGGCCGCCTGCAGTGGCCACGGCCTGGGCACCCAGCGCGCGCAGCACCTGCAGACCGGCCAGGCCCACGCCACCGGCCGCAGCAGGCAGCAGCACGCGCTGACCCGCTGACACAGCTGCACCACTGCTGCCAAATGCCAGCTGCGCTGTGATGAACACCGTGGGCATGGTGGCAGCCTCCTCAAAGCTCAGGCACCCGCAAGGCAGGGGCACCAGGGTGGTGGGAGAGCAGTGCACCAGCGTACCCAGGCTGCCCACCGCCAGACCAAACACAGGGGTGCCAGGGGGCAGTTCATTGCCACTCGCGCCACTGCCGCCCACCACCACGCCTGCGCAGTC
>BDCZ01000323.1:32262-71927 GCA_001662365.1 Chlamydomonas applanata | reverse complement strand
CCACCGCCACAACGCCTTACCCGACCGCCCCACTGCCCACCGCCCACACACCCCGTCCACCCTCGCCTCACCTGCAGCACGCCATGCACGGCCTGCGACTGGGTGCCCGCGGCCGAGAGCATGGACTTGATGTCCTCTCTGCCCCACCCCTCCGCCTCCATCTGGACATCCACCAGCTGTTCTAGCGCGTCACAACGGGCTCGCAGCTCAGCAAACGACTTGGCCTCTGGCCGCTTGGCCAGCTCCGCCTGCAGGCAGCAGCAGGGGCACCACGTACGTGGACGCCTGCATTGCACGTGGAGGTTGCTGATGGGACCCAGCGGTCCGTCCGCTGCACCAAGTCGGGGACCGGTCCACCATTCCTTACTTCAGTGCATCGCCCCAGCACATGCCTGGCCTCCGTACCCATGGGCGGCATGCACCTGCGCCTTCATGTCCGTCCCGGAACTGTAGACATGACATGACGATGAGCACCCCAAAGCATGGGGTGCTCATCGCCCAGTGCCCACCGACCCCACGCAGGCATACACATATCATTGTGCTGCTGGTCACACCTGCAGCTTGGAGATGGTAAGCTCAGCAGCCGCCAGCTGGTTCGCATGCGCCTGGGCCTGTGCAGCAGACACAGGCGCAGCAGTGTGCTGGGTCTGGCATGGCCGCGTGGCTTGGCTGCTGTAGACATTAGCACACTGCTCATACATGTCAACATGTGGGTATGCACACACTGCCGAGGCGGCTGTACGTGCAGCCACGCCTGCCATCACAGGTGTGGTTATAATACGTGCAGTCATACACACCATTGTGTGGCAGGCCATCCCCAACCCTTCTCTCTTCCAACACGCGCACACACACACGCACCCCACACCCCACACGCCTCCCAACCCCCCGGGCCCCCCCTGGTCCCACCTGCGCCTCCCCCCGCGCCGCAGCCTCCTGTGCACTGCGCGCCGCTGCGTCCAGCTGCGCCTGCATCACAGCAATCTGCTCCCCACGCATCCGCAGCTGCCGCTCCCAAAACTCGTCCGCGGGCGCTGGCGCCCCTGGTGCCCCACCACCACCGCCACCATTAGACCCCCCATCCACATCCCAGCCCTCACCACCACCCTCGCCACCACCACTGCCCTCAGGGCCTGCTCCCCGGCCTCCAGCACTTGCGGTTGCCAGGCGCTGCGCCAGCTGTGCGTTCTCGAGCTTAAGCTCTGTGAGCCGAATGTGAGCGCGCTCCAGCTCTTCTGCTGCCAGCTCAGCCTGTAGACGAGTGCAACAGGATGCGCCAGCTTCAACCAGCCGCGTTCGTGACACACCTGGCCCACTAGTTTGCAGCGAGGGGGGCTGGTACATGCAGGGAGGCAACGCACCAGCTGCTGCTGATCATCGAGTTTCTACTCGACGTGCAAGCAAGGTATCATCAGGCAGAGCCAGCACTGCCAAGCACTGACACGTGACAGTATGTTATTGCCAAGCACTGCCAGTGAAGTGCTGCCAAGCACTGGAGTGATGCGGGCTTGGCAAGTGAATGAAGTGAGGTAGCACACACCTCACGGTGCCTCGCCCCCGCGTCCTGCTCCAGCCTGCTCGTGACATCAAACAGCGAGCTCTGCGCACGCTCGTGCTCCTCCCTCAGGGCCCGCAGCGACGCCTGCGGCCCGCAGCACAGTCGGTACGGGGACGGGACGTGAATGAAAGGCGGGGGAGGGTGTCAGCCTGGTGAGCGTGGTGTCGTTTCAGGGCGTTCGCGCTCTTAGGAAGATGAAAGGACCACCTCCCCAGGTTCCAGTCAGGCCACAGGCCCCACGTCCACACAGGCTGTTGTTACGACCAGAACCTGTGCCGCGTCCCAGCGGCCTGCCGCCAGCTGCTGTGACCCTCGCCAGCCCATCATCTAAAACACTGCATGTAACTTTCGGCAGGTGTGACCACGCACGATCACACAGTCTGGCCACAGACGCCCACACCTGCAGCCGTGCCACCTCGGCCGCCTGCTCCTCTGCATCTTTCCGCGCAGCTGCTACCGCATCAGCGGCCGCGCGCGCCTCCTCCAGCTCTTTCTTCTGGCTGGCCAGCTGCTCCTGCGGGGCCCAAGCCGCAGCCACGCATACCCGGTAGGGTGATTGTGGAGAGAGGTCATGAAGAGGATGTGCATGTGACATGGAGCGGGAGCGGAGGAGCGGCATGGAGCAGGGCGTGCGGGAGGGGGAGGGATGGATTGAGGGGCCATTTGATTGACATGGTGTTGTGGGCGGTATGCGGACGAGCCGTGCGCCTGCACAGTGTGTGCCAGCCGCCTGCAGTGCCGCCCTGCTCCCCATGCTGCTGCTGACACGACACGTGCCCCCCTCCACAGCACACGCCCAACGAGACGCCCAGACGTGAAAACGCAAGTTCGTCGCACTTGCAGCTCCTTGTGTGCTGTCTCCAGTGCTCGATGGGTCTCCACCAAGGTGCTCACTTCCTTAGCATCTGCTGTGGCTGCCTCGCTAATGGCCTTGAGCTCCCTGTTCTGGGCTTCCACGTCTGCGCTCGCACACGGCACAGCGTGCGCGTGACGGCATGTGTGTGGTGTGCATTTGTACGTGCTGTGTGATTGCATGGCCGCTACTGGTTACACCATGGCAGCGCTGCGCTTGCCATGCGTGCGCCTGGTGCGAGCTGCCCCAGATCCCCATAACTACAAACTTCTGTGGATAGTTCGTACACCCGGCACATGTGCCCGCCGCCGCGCAACCTCGATGCATGCGTGCCCCCCGCTCCCCATCCATGCACCCACCCACTCATGCATGCGTGTGCTAGCCAGCCCAGCTCACCCACGATCTTGGCGGACAGCGCAGCTGTGCTGGCCAGGAAGGGCGCTGGGTCTGGCAGCCCCAGCAGCATGTTGCAGAGCTTGGACAGCTGATACTCCGCATCCTTGGCGCGCTGCTGCCACTTGTCAGCCCCTTGACCGTCACCCTGTTGCTGCAGCCCCTTCAGCGCGTCGCATAGCGCCTCCCATTCGTTTTTGTGACCCTGCAAATGCATTATTTTGCACTGTGGTCAGGGAGGGCCATCGCAACAACCTGCTGGAGCGATCCAGCGCTGGACGCACCTCAAAGTCGAGCTCCTCCCATGCTCCGGCAGCAACTCTCGCTTTGTTGGCAGCTGCAATCGCAGTGCCCAGGGCAGGTCAACCAAATATGTGCACACCCTAGCTTTCATAAGCACACAACGATGCGCACCCGCTGATGTGACGATGACTTTGTCGGCTTTGGAGCGGTCGGGGTACTCATCTAGTGCGCCTGCAACCTGTTGTGCAACCCTTTCTATGTCAAAATTCTTCAAGTTCTCGATATTTAAGAAATCCATTTGCAGTGAATTTGATCAAGGGTTTTTGTTGTTCACATGTTTCGCAGCAGCAATGGGGGTTGATGGCAATGGGCGTTCCAGGCGTTTAATCACAAAGCGCAGAATCGCAACAAGGCCAGACAGACAGGAGTGTTTTTAGTGAGGGCCCAGAGCAGGAGCTCGACGATGCAAGCTGGGAGTGTAATTGACAAAGATCATTCTGGAAACAAGCTGACCATTTGAGAACAAGCTGACAATTCACCCTCCTCCACAACCAGCAGCTGTTGCATCGCGTCATGTCCATCAAGCCCTGCTGTTTCTCAGGCACTGTTCATGAGGGCACGCCCTGCGGTGCATTCAAGGCCATCGGTGTGCAGAGAACTGTTTCCTTGTTTCTCGCCCATGCACGCGCCTGCGCGGCCGAACGTCGCCCCGCGCATGCTCCCCTTGCACACAGGTGGTGTCAACTGCTATGTGGCCACGCCTGCATCTCCCAATGGAAATACCATTGTGATTGCCCCAGATGTGTTCGGCGCGCAGGTGCGCAAATGCGCACTTCGCGAACAACAAGCCATGTACCAGGCTCTACACTTGTCCGCGTGCACATGTTTAATAATAATAATTATCACGGCGTGTCACAGATTCATCTGCTTGCCGGAGCCCATCAATATAAGTTCCTTAACGGCTTAAGACTATAGAGAGCCAGATGCCTGCACGGCGTTCCAGTTGAGTGAAGCAAACACTAATCCAACATACACCAGCCCATCCACTTTGCACCGCACCACCACAGCTGCAACCCCTACTCACAGGCACAACACAGCAAACTGGCTAACCAACACACTATCCGTGAACACCAGCGACATGCTGGTGTCACAAGGGCACCCAGGCCTCGAGGGAGGCGGCGGGCAGGGCGCGCATGTTCGGATCCTGTTATTCTCTTGCCACAGACCTCAACCACGAAACACCACGCGTGCCTCCCTACCTCCATGCAGTTCGTCAACACCCAGCTGCTTGCAGACCACATGGCGCAGGTGCGGCGGCCTTGAAACGCTTCATGCAAGCCCTGAGAGGCGTCATGCAAGCGCCGGGCAGCTTGCAACTGGCCCCTAATTGCTTGCACCACTGGTGAAACATATGCTCCACTACATAAGTCCATAGAGCTGCACGTCCCACAAAGCAAGCACCACACATCCAGCCACCTGACAGCCATTTCTGACCCTGCCTTTAAGTCGCTAGGGTTGAGCTGTAATGCTGACTGCAAATCATGACCTCTACTGCTCGCTGTCTACACAGGAGGGGTTCACAGTGCTTATTGTGGATTACTTTGAAGGCAAACCTGCACCTGTGTAAGTTTGTCTGCGCCATGCAAGCATGCGCGCTGCATGGCTGCATGCAAGTGCTCCCATGTAGGTTTCGGCGTGGTTCACGTTTACCTCATGTGGGGATGTCATGGGGGTGTGCATATCAGTACACAATACGCATGTTCCTCCTTATCCGCCAGACTGATCACGTGGAGACCTGGTCAGCAGCTCATGCTTGCCCATTATGCACGTGCGCAGGTGGGTGCTCGAAGAGTTTGTAGCCTTGACTGCCTCGCACCTGCTGGCCCCAGCCGGGCACACCCCCAGCATGCTGGACAGCTGGGTACGTGTTCATGTCCTGCCTCCCTTGCGCGTCCGACCTGTCACCTGCCTCGTTCAGCTTACCCAGCTTCGGCCACCCCTGCTACATCCAGTGCCAGGACTGCGCCCATGCGCATCATGCACACATTTTCCAGCATGTCGCACCATCCAGAACCGCGTTATCACCGTGCACAGTGTGCACCAACACATGACCCGGCACAGCCCTGCCCCCATTGCGCCCGCCAATCTGCTGACGCCGTGTGCTTGTGTGCTGGTGAACACCGGGTAATCCCCTTGTAGGTGTGGCAGCCGCTGCGGAAGGCGCGAGCCGTGTTCTGGATCATGACCAGTCTACCTGCCTTCCTTTGGGCGCATGGTGCGTGCACCGTGCGTTGCTGTAGCAGACGGTTCAGGGCCTGCATGGAGCTTCATCTCACACGTACTTGCGTATGAGCTCACACTGCAGTGCGGGCTTTCTTCCAGCTGTGCACAACCACACGATGATTCCTTATTCGTTGTCATGATGGCACGATGGCACCAAATCGCACCGCCCGGTGCCTGCACGTGCCAAGTGTGGCCGGGTGCACTCACCTGCTGACCTCCTGAGCATGCACGCGCAGGCATGCCGCCCCCCGTCAAGCTTACCAAGATGCCCTTCGTGGAGAAAGTGGTGGCAGCAGTGCGCGCGGGCGAGGCGGGTGCGTGCGAAGGGGACGTAGGTCGTGTAGCAGTTCGGGCACCAAAGGGTATACCACCTATAGCCACTTTACAAGCCGTGTCCGCTGTGCTGCCCCGCTGTCCCCTAAGCTGTGCTGCCCCGCTGCTCTCTTTGTTGTGCACATCATGTGCAGCACACGAAGTACACAGTGGGGACGGTCATGGCATGCAGTTCTGATACACCGTCCACCTCAGAAATCCAATCTCTGCAGCTGTCCCTGTTGCTGCTGGTGCTTTGACGGCGACCTGATGGTGGGGCCGGCGGCTGCACGGCCCTGTGCCAACTTTCCATCACCGCCCAGCCGTGCTCCCCTGCCGCCTGCCTCTCACCCACCATGTGCCTGCGGCACCCCATGCATAAGTGCATTAGTGTTGCGGCTGCTCTGTTCTGCCTTTGTGTACAGGCCCCGTCTCAAAGGTTGGCATGCTGGGCATTTGTTACGGCGGCGGCTTCTGCCTTACGGTGGGGGCGTCCCAGCCACCCGTCGTTGACGCCTTTGCAGTCGCCCACACGGAGGTCAAGGTGTGTGTGCCAAGAGGGTCATGGGCTTATGCAGGAAGAGAGATCCACGGGAAGGGAGGGTTGCGGATCTGTTCATCTCACAGCAGCTTCACTGAGCAGCGCCAGGGCATTGCAGGCTGTGGCCGTTGCCAAGTGCCCGTTGTCCAATACGGGGCTGTGGCCTTTGTCAAGTACGGCATGCATGCCTGGCGGCTTGCTGGTGCAATACAAAGTAGCCAAGCTCCTGGCCCCGGTGTTCATGGCATGGATACTATGGATACTAATCATACTATGGATGCTCAAACTTTCATACTTATACGTGGATCCTTACAGCCGCTGCCCCCCCACCACACCTACACCCATGGTTCCAGGTGCCAGCGTTCCTACAGGGGCTACGCATCCCAGGGCTCTTCATCACAGCAGCCAACGATCCTGCGCTCCCTGACAAGGTGTGGGGGTGGCCACCAAGGCAGGGCGGCCACTGGCCTGTGGCGCGGCAGGGGCCTGGTGCAGAGCCGGGTGCAGAGACATGCCCTGCTCTGTCACAGCCTTCCCTGTGGAATGCATGGACGAGCCATGCCCACACGAGCAGAGGTATCTATGAAAGCAACACAGAGCTACTGAGTAACATCACATGTATGATATATCACTTACAGGAGCGTGAGAAGGCTGAGGCTCTGCTCAAAGGCATGGAGTCACAGGGCAAGGGAGGGCCGTACAAGGTGAGGCTTGCATGATGTCGTGCTTGCATGCACGCGCATGCACGACGGCAGCTGAGCTTAGCGTCGCTGCTGTGACCTTGCATCCTGATGTTGTGTGTTGTGCGTCAGTGGCCACTGCAATGCTTCAGCAGGCATGGTATGGCAGGGTGTGGGCAGGGGGAAGGGATGGTAACGTGGTGGTGGAAGGGACGGCGCAGCCAACAGATGACGACCATGCTGATAGTTGCCAGTCAACACTGGTTTGACTGTGGTTTGACCGGACCGGTCTTGCAGATCCGGCACTTCCCAGGCACCTTCCACGGTTTTTTCACAAGGTCAGTGTACACTGTGCAGCCGGTGGTTTAACTGGTGTATGCAGGCGTGCGCAAAGCCCAACCAAAGGGCGGTGCCAGCTGCCTGTGCTGTCCAGCGTGCTCCACAACACAGCCATCGATTGCCACTCCACAGGCTACCTGCACCTGTTCGTATGGCACAGCATAATCAGGTGCACATCATGCTGCAGCTCGTGCAGTTCCAGCAGGTGCTGGGTTCGTGGCCTCATGGCCCTCGTGCACTGGGTGTTGGCTGAGGGTGCGCTCCACCGGGTCTCACTACAACTGCGCCGCAATGCATCCATGCGCAGGGGGGACCCAGCCGAACCCACGATCCGTGCTGCAAAGGAGGAGGCCCTGAAGGAGGTGCTGGCCTGGTTCAAGGAGAGGATGTGAAGGTGTGGTCATGCCAGCTGTAGTGTGCATCAGGATTCAATTGTCCGTGAGAGCGCACGAGGCCGGCGTGAGATTGCCACGGAGGAAGCCGCGTGCGCATCAGATCAGCCTGACCAGAATGCTGCTGAGGCTGGTATGGACCTGTTGTATGGGAATATCAGGTCATCAGTGAGATTGGTGGAACAGGAGGAAGGCGCATGGAACCCAATGTAATCGTAATGCCCATGTCTGAGCTGTGAGCGTCTTGCAAGCGCACCAGGCGCATCGCCCCCGCCTGAGATTCAACCAACCTCAACTCACGGGAGTGGCAGCCTGCCAGCGATGGGCAACTGCGCAGCCCGCCCAGAGATGTCCAATCATGATGAAGCGAACGACGTGATGCACCAGGTGACGACTGGAGCTGGAGTCCATGGGCTGCCGGAGCTGCCGGAGAGCATCCAATACCCATGTGACCGCAGCATCAGGCGATGCACATGCGATGTGTAGCTGCCTAACACAGAAACATAGCAGCTTAGGCGATCGCGACGTTTGCACTGGGTTGGAACTCTCATCAAACCCTAATGCCTTGATGATTCTGGTCACGAAGACGCGATGTGCATCTTTGCGCGCGCATTCTCACATGCACGCGATCTTCTTTTGCTGCCATGGCCGCGCAGGGTGCTGTCAACCGGATGCTAGATGGTGAACGCATCAACAGAGCGCATGGCATCAGCAGCGCTGAAACCACGGCGGTTGCCAGCTGCGCCACTTCCTGCAGCATGGCAAGGTGGGTGCTCTGTTTGATACCCTCCCACAAATCCCAACCCACGTCCCTGGTTTGCAACTTCCCGCAAGCAGAGACATAGTCGTAGCCCGCTAATCGCGCCCTTGCTCTTCGTGCGCTCTTTGTTGGTCATGCAAGCGCACCACACGGGTGGACCCTATAATTCTGGGCGTGTGGTGCCCAGGTGTGCGTGCCATAAGCATCACGGCAACCAGCAAAACTGTACGGCAGCACCACCTGCTGACCCCCTGGCACTGCAGCCTCCATCCACCTTACGTCCTGCTGAGCGGTTGTGCCTGGCCCCGGACTGTTTCCGTGCACACACAGGCCACTGGTCCCTGGAGCCGCCACACCTCCTGCCACCCCCACAGCCACAACCCCTTCGGCCTGCGCCGCTCAGCTCCTGCATCCGCACCTGAGCAGCACTGCTGTACCCCCTGCTTCTGGGGACTCCCCAGGCCCCTGCACCATCATGCCCCAGCCGCCGCCGGCATCAGACACCACGGCGCTACCCACGCTGGCCACACACACCACGCCCACCTCCCACAAACTCCACATCCAGTTGCCTCTTGGCGCAGGCAGCACTGCACCTTCACCCACTAGCCCCACCCACAAACACACCAGGCCCTTGGCCCCCACCCACCCTGCACGTCACACTACTGGGGAGCTCCACAACCATTCTGCCCCCCTCACGCCGCAAGTGGTGCACGTGCGGCAATCTGCCGGCTGCAACGCGTCACCTCAGGCTTCAGCTGCTGCCCCCGCCGCCGTGCGTCCAGTCAGCGCTGGCTCAAGCTTCACTGCCCACCACCATGGCCCCATGCACCACTCCAGCGCGCCGCTAGTCACGGCTACTGCCAGACCCGCGGCACTCAGCCGTGGTAACGGCAGTAGCGGGCACCAAGGGGCCTCCGCACCCCTGCCGGCCTGCACACCTGCCGCTGCTACTGCCGCTACTGCTGCCCCTGGTGCTACTGCCGCTGTGCCGCACGGCAGCTGTGACCCATTGGGCCCCTGGCCTGAGGGTGAGGGGGGGCCCCTGTGGGGTGACTCATATGATGGGGACATCCAGGTGTTCGTGTCACCCACTACTACAGGCACCACCACGCCCAGCAGCTGTGGCAAGCCAGCTGCCAGCAGGCCCATCAACATTCTCAAAAGCAGCCCCATGAGCATTGGAGGGACTGCCCACAAGCCGCACCGTTCCAGCGCCTCACGGCCGCTGCTGGACGGCCTCCCACCAGTCTCCCCCATCTCCCCTCTCGCCTCCCCGCTCTTCGCCCACCTCCCCGTGCTGCTCGCACGCACAAGCCAGCACCCCGGCAGGCCGGGCGGCGGCAGCAACGCCGGCGGCTTTGCGCGCGCACTCGCCGACAGTGCTTCTGCTTGGTGCCCCCGGTCGCCAGTCACCTCGGCCACATCCCCCCATACCCACTACTCGGGCGGCTCCAGCACCTCGGCATCTGCGGTGCCTCCTTTTGAAGCCAACCCCGTGGCGTTCATGCTCACAAACATCATGGCGGTGGCGCAGCACCATGCAAAGGGTGGCACGCTCGGCAGCCACACCAGAGGTGGTGGTGCTACCAGGCCCCACAGCGGCCGCACGCCGCTGGCGGCCCGTGTGGCGGCTGGCGCACTTGGACTTTCTCAGGCACCCATCATCAGCGGCAGCCGGCAGGCTGCCCGGCACTCCACACAGCTCCCTCACACGTCCCCGCTGCACACCATGCACGTGTCCGGCATCCCGGACATGCGCAGCAGTGCCAGCAGCAGTATGCCACAGCCACGCAGCCTGGGCCCCCTGGCCCGTACGGAGAGTGCGCCTGCGTGCCAGCTGCTGGCGGAGATGGGTGGCCAGCGTAGAACGCCATCCGGCCTCTGCAGCAGGTCCTCATGCCTCTCCCCTTGACACCACCAGCAAATGTGTGATCTCCAATCCGAGTACCAGCCCGACGGCTGCGCCGTTCACGCAGCCGCTGGCGTGCCATGTACGCACGCACATGGAGGGACGTGCCTTGGTCTGCCACTCTGTGATGTCTGGGGTCTGCAGCTGAAAGTGCTGCAAGCAAACCGGGGGGCGTGGGTGCCCTGGTGGTACATCTGCTCTTCCTGGCCGTGCTCATGTTGCTGAATATACATCCAGCCGCTAACTAGCGCAACTATTCATCTGGTGCTAGCAGTATGGAGTCTGCGCCCTAGCATGCATGAGACCTGACACACAGGTTGATTGCTGGGCTGCTGTGAAACGCGTGGTCTAAGGGGCCCTGCACTGAGCTTGACTCGGTGGATGCAGTCTGCAAGGGCATGGGCCTTGCTAGGAGAAAACCCAACCCCATCAACCGTCGAGAGAGCTCCCACCAGCTCTGCTTGATTCCATGCCCCTCTAATGTCTTGGTATTGATCTCCCTCCCTTTCCTTCTTCGTTCAATTGATGTCGTTCAATTGATGCCGAGTGCATACATGTCGTGATGTGCGCTGCATGCCGGCACACAGCATGCCCTTCATGCCTCCGGTGCATGCGGAGCATGGGCACAGTTATGAATGTGTGGCATGCCGTGGAATGTGCAGTACATGAATTGAGTGTGCTGCACGTGCCGATGGGTTTGCAGGGTGCCAGCCTTTCTTTCAGGTCAAGGCGGCCCCTGTTATGAATGATATATGAATGAACCGGTCCTCATTTTGACTCCATGGCTCCAGTCTTTGCCTCTGCTTTTTGGGGCAGCCTCCATCTGTTCAGCCGTACTCTGGGTTTCAGTTGGGAATGAGCGGCACCACCGTGCTTGCACATGCAGTTGGCGGCACATGCATGCAGACAGGCTGGCTAGTCCCATGTGCTCCTAGAACAGGTGCATGCATGCATGGCCTGCCTGGTGCATGCATGTAGGGCGCTGGGCTGCTTTTTTCTTTGGTTTGTTTGCAGTGGCCGTCCATTCACCACATGCGCCATTTGTGTATGTGGGAGGTACATGGCATGGCTAGCAGTACATGCGGTACGTCTCCAGCATCTTTGAGCTCTCGACATGGGCTGCAGCTACGTGTCAGACCTGGCCTGCTTGCACGGTGATATCACACCCTGGTATCGATTTGTCCCCCCATCTCTTCCGTTTCTTCCACTGGCTCATGACATGTGACGTCATGAGGCATGGGCACGTCGGCGGTTCAGTAGGTGACCATAGTACTTTTGGATTGATGCACAGGAAACTATTGAGGTGGGGGCGGTGGCGCAAGGGCTGGCAGCCATCTGCTGCTGGCATGGCCCTCCTGGATGCAACTGTCTAATTGGGCTTTGTGGCAGGAAGGCACTTGATGGGTGCGAAAGCACAGGGTAGTACATTGTTGTGAGTGGATGCCGAGGCAACATGGCAGAGCACAGCCGCTGCTTCCTGGTGATGCCCGGCGGCCTGAGTTCGGGAGTGATCATGTTTGGAGAGAAGACGTGTTGCAGCCACGGGCAGGCGTGTGTAGTTGCTGCCTGAAGGCATCATGCAGGGGGAGAGAGCACATGGCATGCGCGGGGGTCCTTATGAGCTCAGAAGGGGTTTTGCTCAAGTCATGGAGCAAATGAGCCCTTGCAGGATCAAGGGATGAACGCAGTCACTCTCATGGAATCCTTCCCCACTTTCTGGCATGCATTGATTTCTCCGGCATGGCGCCATGCGTGCGTTAGATGGCCGGGAATGCTATGGCTGCTGGTTGGACAGATGCCTGGTAGAGTCACCATGAGAAAACAACATCCAGAAACCAAACAAACAGTTGTTGGCGGGCTCAGAGGTTTGTTCGTACATGAGCGTTGGGCCCACACAGTGGACATGCATGGGGTGATCACTTGGCAATAGTGCGGTCAGGTGGTATTTTATGCTGGGTCAGGTGGCTGGTTTGTGAAGCCATGGCGGAGTCACAGCACGGAAGGGAGTGCTCATGCCACAGCAAGGCTTGGTGCGAGTTGGTAGAAGCTTGAACTGTGGTGGCCAGAGACCTGCAGATAACCCTGGATTCCTGTGGAAGCCCAACTGTGGGGTGGGGGGGTGGCTGGGGGTGGTGTGTGTGTGTGTGGAGGGCTATGGACACTTGGGTATGTGTCTGGGGCCGTTTGGCTGTGGGTATGCCGGCACGACCAGGCACGTCGTGGCTGTGACATATGTCATATGAGTCTATGACGCCTCACATGCAACTGCAAGGATTCAAGGATGAACTGCTGCAGGTGATGCCTGCAGTCTCTGCAGGATGGTGGAGTTTGGGCGGCAGGCAGGGGTGGGGGCGGCGGTTCCACGGCAGCCGCTTCCTTGTGCTGCTTTTTTGTAACATTATTTAAACATCTTGCCTGATGACTGACAAAGAAGACCATTAACATCGTTGGAGCGCTGGGTGCTCAGTTGCGTGCTGTGCTATCGTCGCTCCCAAGTGCTTTGTCGTTCTGTGCAGCGTGTTGTGTGCAGTCCATGACGAATTGAACGTGGGCTCACGTGCGCCCTGATCTGTGCTAAGTCACCTGCAAGGTGGGGTAGCGTCGGCCAGACCTTCCATCCTCTTGATTCTGCCATGCATTGGCGGTTTGGCGCTACTAATTGTTGGTTGAATGTGTGATGGTCTTATGATAGACGGTGTGCACGTGAGCGTGCAGGGTTTGTGTGGTGGTTTTCTCATTGATTGTCATTGTGTCTGTTTCCTCGTGGCAAGCAATCAATCATCGATGTGGGAGTGTGAGCAGCTGCACGTGCAAAGCTGTGGCTGTTTGACGCACTGTGCGCTGCCCATGATGAAGGCACTGAGCATGATGATGGGCCCATGACCACTTGTCTCGTGTGCAGCACTCGGTCTGTGCATCCGAAGCCAATGTGCACCGGAACATGTGCCAGGCGCCCTGTTGCCTTGGGTGTTGTAACCAATCCCTTGCCACACACAGCCAGGAGAGCTGCGATGTAGCCAGCAGTACCAGCGCTGTGCTTACAGCCCCTGCCCTGGGCCCTTGGAATTCTCTCTCTCCCACCCCACATCTGACCTCGAGTGCCCCCACGTATGGTCACACAACCATCCATCAACCAAAGCGCACATGCTACACTGCCATGGCTCCCAGGCTCCCGCCCTTCCGGCCGTACATGGTACTGTCTTCCAGTTTCTGAACCCCTGCTGTAACCCATTCTCCTTTCCACCCCAAGTCCCCCACTCTTCCAGACTGGGTGGTGCAGGTTTGCCAGTCCCTCACTTCTTTGATCCCCACGCCCAGCCGGCCAATGAGGACAGCACTCCCGTGGCGCCCTTGGCCTCTGCCCTCTTGACGCGGTGCTCGATGGAGGGGTAGGACAGGTGTGAGGAAGCTGTGTCCAACATGATGGGGCGCACGGGCACCGGCTGCGAGGGAAGTGTGAAGGCCACGCACATGAACGGACATGGTTGATGTGTTATGTAATAATAATAACTTGTGCAATAATAATAATAACTTGTGTAGTAATAATAACTTAAGTTAGGTGCAAGCCATGCATCGAGGCTCCCGCTGGCTTGTGATGGGGCGCCCAGCCCCTGATAAGCGTGCGCGTACATGTCCACATGTTCGCAGGGGCGCACAAGTGGTCGGTGTCGTTCCCCCCCCGTGCATTCTCTCATCACACGTATCTCACCTGCATGGGGAAGGGTAGCTGGTACACGCGTGGTGCCTTGCCGCCAGCAGCACCCGCGTACGACTCCCATGACCCCAGCCCCTCCAGCAGGTACCTACATTACAGCGAAAACAGGTTCCGGTGGCGTCAGTCATGCCTCTCGGTTACGCGTTGGTTGGTTCCCAGGTTTTGCTGTTGGTGGCATGCGGCTGTGGCGTGGGCGGTAGCGGGGCATGCCATGGGGCCGTGTGCTCCCCAGGCGCACAAGGAATGCAAACGCGATGCAAACACAATGCAACCATACGAACAGCAAACCCCATGCTACGACATCGCACCAAGCCCACACAGCCCGCCCGCGCCGTGACCAGGCAGCCGAGCAGCTACAGCCCAGCTGCCGCAGCTGCCACAGCCGGCAGCGTGCGTGCTCACTCTGCCCACTCACTTGGTGCCAGCCCCCTGTGCCGCTGCAGCATCCAAGCTCAGTGCTCCCACACGCTCCTCCACGCCAGCCCGCTCCTTGGCCACGCTCGCGGCCACCTCCGCGTGGGCGACCACCCTGCACTCAGCAAGATCGTTTCAAGACGGGCGCACGATTGGCACACTGACTGGCACATTGACACGTTTGGCGCACTGACTTGCACACTGACTGGCACTGACTGGCACGTTGATACACTGGAGAGACACAAGTGCTTGAGACAGACTGAGGACGTCCCAACAACACCAAGCACACAATGCTGATGCGCAAGTAATGTGCACGCCCTTAAAATGATGTGGCCCGGCTACCCTGCCGGTTACCACCGCTGTGGACTGCCGCATGCCGGCGCATGAAAAGCATGTACGCATGCGTCACACAGCCAGCCAGAGCACGCCCCCCAGGCCATGGCATCCACCCAAGCTAGTAGGCAAGCAGGCCGCCCACAGCTAGCCAGAGCGTTGAACACGCCCCCATGAGCACGCCCCCACCTGAACGCTGCTGCGCGCGTGGCCAGCTCCGGCTGATTGGTGTCGGCAGAGCGCGACTCGGCGCGCTCGAGCATCGCGAGCGCCTCGGCGGGCCGGCCGGCGGCCAGGTGCACGTGGCCCAGGTGGTACGCGCGTGACGCACGCGCGCGCTCCGCCTGCGGTACAAGCAGTACACGAGTGCAGCACAGCGGTGCGTTACCAATTGCACACGAGGAAAAGCGGGACAATCTGTTTCCCATCACATGCCGATGGGGTGTGCTCACACAAAGGGCCCATGGAGCAAGTGCAGCAGCATGCGACCGAGGCAAACCTGGAACTTTTTGTGATCATTACCGTATATTATCACAGATATTATCAGGCAGGTTATCAGGTTGATAAGAATAGTACAAGATTTGATCGAAGAAAGGAGGATGGGCACGCACCCGCGCGACCGCATCGTCGTGCAGTGCCTCCCCCGCGCGCCCGCCCCCGCGCGCCCCCTCCTCTGCCAGCTCAGCGCTCGCACGCAGCACGGCGTCCAACGCACGCACCACGTCCTCCGCCCGCACCGGCTTGGCCTGTGTAGCTCGTCAGATCAGATCAGATCAGATCACATCAGATCAGATGAAAACAGATCAGACCATCAGGTTAGGCGCAGGCAGCGGCTACGCTCCCTGATACTGTGATAGGTTGCAGCGGTATATGGTGACGAGCAGCACGTATAGCACGGTCACAGGCACAGGCAGCGTCTTCACTTGGCTTTACAATAGTTTGTAACGGGAGATGAACACACACCTCATCCTTGGCGCCCTTGGCCGCCCCCTTCTTGCCAGCAGCCGCACCGCCGGCTGCTGCACCGCGCTCTAGTGCAGTCGCGAACCGGGCCTCAGCATCTGCCGCCTGCGCACGCCGGCAGCGCCCAACGATTGTACATGAAGGTACACTCCGAGTAATATATTGTATACATCACTGTGATCCGTTGCTTACTGTCGGCTGACTGTTGATGGATGTATTGCTGGTGGTGGTGACCCGTCGGCTTGGCAGCACGCTCAGCGGCAGAGCCAGCGCCGGGGACCCACCCGGACAAGCAGCCCGCCCGCTGCCGCACAGCCCTCTTCACACGCCCACCACTGCCAACTGCCACGCACACACCCACTGCCGGCTGCTCCCCAACCCGACACACAGCCCACAACAGAGCAACCGTGTTTTGTCGCAACAGACCAAGCAACCAGCAAGCAAACCAGTGCCGCTGCCAGCCGCGCCACCAGGCCAGCTCAACTCACCGCCAGCTCAGCGCGCTCAAGGCTGCGCAGGGCTGTGAGCCCCGCCAGAGCTCGCTCCAGGGCCCCAAGCTCCTCCCAACCGCTGCCCCCCTCGCCCACAGTCGAGCTCTTCTGGGCAGCAGCCACCTGGGAGGAGAGATGTGAAGAGGCGTGAGAAAGAGGGAGGTGTGAGAAGGTGCAAACCAAGGTATGAGCCCAACCGTACAGGAGGTCTCCAGTGAGTGAGACGTGTGACAGATCTGTCCCGCGAGGTGGCAAGGCATGCGAATGCCGAGGACGAGGCGGCCACATGCAGACAGGAGGGAGAAAATCACAGGCACTTGGGGGGAACTGGGAACGGCAGATGCTTGTCCTGCAGCACTCAACGTGTGTCCTTGAGTGGATCCCATTCCTCAAAAATACATGCCTTAAGGCGCAAGAAAGGCTCTGCTGTATGCAAGCTCAGGCAGTTGCAAACAGTCGAGCACGTCCCAGCCGCACACACAGGCCCCGCACCTGCGCGCGTGCCTCTGCAAGCGCTGCCAGCAGTGCGTCGTGCCCAGCCAGCGCCCCCTCTCCAGCTGCCCCGTCCGTGTCCATGCGTGACCCTAGAGCTGCCGTGGCCTCGTTCACCGCATGTACCGCAGCCCGTACGCGCTCGTGCCGCGCCGGCAGCTGCGCCCCACGCCACTCCAAGTACGCGACATGCGCCGCCGCTGCTGTCGCCGCGGCAGTCGCCAGTGCTGACAGCTTTGCCTGCGTCCATGCGCATTCATGCAGGTGCATGCGCGTCCATGCGGGTCCATGAGGGCCCGTGGGGGCCCATGCAGGTCCATGTGAGTCCATGCGGGTCAATGCAGACACGCACTCCAGATCCTCACGCACGCACATGCAGGCGCGTGCCTTGAGCACGGCTGGCACGTATGCCATGTGAGGCCCCCGACCATATCCCAGCCCATCCGCCTGACCAGCCTGGCTGCTTCTGACATTCCCACGACCCAAAGGATCAAGCGTCCCGCGGCCCCCTCCCACCCACCCACTCACCCCCCGGGCACCTCCACCCCCTTCACACCCCATAATCACACCTGAACCTCCTCCCAGCCACCAGGCGGCCCCACACCGCGCGTCCCCTCCGCCTCGGCCTCCTTGGCACCCGCCTGCCGCTCCAGCTGGTACTTGCAGTATCTGCATGGCGGTTACAACCGACACGGCGGTTGGAAGGTGCGGACGGTGGGTCCAGACACCTATGAGGTGGCGCAACCTGGTTTGGGACAAACCCTGGAGTCAGCCCAAGATAACAGGGCCCCAGACAGACCTGACCTCAGTCCTCCAGCCAGCCCCACTGCCAGCCCCCACCCCACCCATCCCTCCTCGCCCCAGTTCCCCAACCCCAAACCCCACCCACCACCCGCCCCCTCCACCACCAGCAACCCGCCACCAGGTCGGTGCGCCCGGCCCCTGTCAACACGGTCATAACGTTGGTCAAACGCGGTCAACGCACCGGATGCCCGGCTCCATGTCCTCCACCTGCTGCAGGCACAGCGTGGTGGATTCTGGCTCCGCCCCCGGCAGCTTGGACAGCTCGTTGAAGATGCGCCTGGGGAGGAGAGACGGCAGGCTGCACTGAGCACATGAACCATACACGTGCAGCTCTTCGGAGACCAGATCATACATGCGTGCCCCTGCCCCCAAACGCTCTGACCTGGCCCCCCATCAAATCCTTTCCCCTGGGGGTTCCCCTTTGAGGAACCGCTGCTCCCCAGACACCCCACGCCCCCGCACCCCACATGAAACATGCACTTGGCGCGCGGCTCCACGCACTTGGCGCGCGTGAAGTGGGCCAGAGCCGAGCTCCATACGGCCCGCTCCATGAGCAGCGACGCGGCCACCCAAGACGCGTACCCCTCCGCCTCCACCGCTGATCGCGTGTCGCAGCGCGCGGCCACGAGGCGCGCCGTGTCCCGCGCCCATGCGGCCGCCTTGGCCAGGCGGGACACCAAGTGGCGGCGCTTGCGCACGTCCATGCGGCTCTCCGTCTGCGTACGTCCCACGCGCGGTGTAACGGCGTTTGTTTGCTTCAGTGCGCCCGGAGGGGTGGGTATGATGAATCTCGTCGAGTGTGCGAGTGGGGGGTGGAGCAGCGACACAGCCTAATCACACAGTATGCTCGCGAACGTGCGGCAATGCGCGAGCTCCTTCATGCTCCTTCCGGCAAGCCAAAGCCCGGCCGGTCAAACGCGGTCAAACCTGGCCAGCCTCACCTCTTTCTTCAGCTCCATGGCATATGCCCACGCTCGCTCCGCGTTGAACAGTGGGATGTACAGGAAGCTGCAAGTACGACCGGCGGGCAATACAATTTGAGCCTGTGAGCAGCGGGTGTCAGGTACTGGCAGCTGACACTGTGCTGGCATCGTCCCTGTAGTGGGCCTCAGTGCATGAGCAGGCTGCTGCCAGCACCTCAAGCACGTGGCCCCGGGCACCCTGTTGCTGCGGTAGGTGTGTGCAGCGACCCGCACCCCACGCACCGCACGTCGGTGACGGTGCCCGGCTCGATTCGGCGCTTCACATACTTGCTGCGCCCGTGCTGGAACTTGAGGTTCTTGTTCAGGGCCTGCAGCTTGTTTGCGCAGTGCTGCCTGCAGCACGCGCACGGCACGCACAGTGCCCGCCCGCATCTTGGATGCAGCGCCCGCATGGAATCCACACTGCATGGCCACATGGCCCTCCAACCCTGCCAGATCAGTTACAGCGTCCAGCGCCGATTGTGTCTATTTCCTGCGCCCATGGAAATGCGCACCTGTAGCGCTGAAAGTCGCCATGCTTGACGCCGTTCTGGCCCTGTGCTGTCTTGATGAGGTGCAGCAAGTTCAGAGTAAAGGTTTGGGTGCTGGTGGTGGCCTCCTCGCCCTCCACGGGCTCCATTGGAGCGTCGCCTTGATCACCCATCCTGGCACAAGCACGCCAGCTTGACGCCTGCTGATGTCTCTCCAAACCGAAACTCAGCCAAGGGAAAACGATCTAGGGGTTTGGATCGGTCCAGACACACAGTGTGGGAGGAGTGGTGTCCCCGGAGTGTTGGCTGCAGTTGGCGCTGGCTGGTCGATCAAGCACGGTAGGAATACGATGTGCACAAGAGAGACGCTGGACGGGGCTTGAGGCGCCCAGACAGCATGTTTTCGCTCAAGAAGGCTCAATTGTCTGAACCTCCGTTGCCATCTGATTCAAGCGAGGAAGAGTTTGTGAGTGTGCTCGCTGGGTGGGCGGAGAAGCAATCGAATCAGCATGAATGGACCAAACAAAATTGAATGCGCGCGCAGGCGCAAGGGAGACAGGAGCCCAAGCAGCGAGTAATGTCGCACCACCGTGCCAGCGAGGTGTGTGGGAGGGTCTGATGCTTGCATGCAAGCATGGCACAGATGCCTCCCGACTTCCATGACCTTCGTCCTATGCCAGCACACGGACCAATTGGTGTCTCTGCACGCACCATCGCCTGCAGGGTGGGGAGTCGGGGGCATCGCTGGGGCGCCTGGTGTCCAGGCATCAGTCGGATGTCAGCTCGCTGTCGCTGGAGCGTCATGCAATGAAGGAGACGCTGCAGCATGTCAAGTCGGCGCTCAACTCGCTGGCTCCCCCTCCGCCAGTGGCACCCCCACCATCTGCAAAGCATGGGCCATCTGTCGGAACCAGCACTACGCCGCCGCTGGAGAACCTCCTGGAGGACATCGCTGCACGTCTGTCTTCAATTGAAGGCATGTACACTGACATGTCTGGTCGATTAATGCACAACGAGAGGCACGTCCGCGACCTGCAGCACATCTCTGCTGGCGCTATTACAGAGACTGCTCGCCTGGTGGACATCGTGCGAACGGGGGGCACTCCGCTGGGCACGTCCAGGGGAACCCTGACAGCTGGGAATGTGACGCCCCCGCCCATGCGGGCCGGTGTGCGTGCACTCGACCATTTGCCGGGTGCACAGACCAACAGCACACTGCAGCAGCACGGCTCGCAGATCCACAAGCTGATTGCAGGCCTGGACTTCCTGGAGCAGCACATCATCAGGCAGGACCAGGTCATCGAGGGTGTGCAGAAGCAAGTTGTCATGGTGCGTGTGGCCTCGCTCACAAGGGTTGCGCACAACTGTACGGATAATGGCATAGCCGACGGGAAGCCTCATGGGTGTCTGTGCTGCACACATTCGCACTCCAAGTCCCGATGCATGGCAGTCTGCTTGTCCAGCAGTGTCTGTTGCTCCGTGGGCCGTTGCCACTGCGCTGGCTCCATATTATGCGTACATACTATGACTCGATCGCGCACACGGCCACCTCCACGCCTTCCACCATGCCCCAATGGTGCCTGTCCACCGCGCGCATACAGCTCGCACGTGACCAGAGCGGAGGTGGCCTGCACAGCCCCAGCGAGCTGTCGGTCCGCCTGCACGACCTCAGCGAGCTGGTCAACAAGCTGCGCTCCCACATGTACAAGGTGGAGAAGAAGGCGAGCGGCTCAGATGCGATGGTGCACACGCTGCACAGCCGCGTCGCGCAGCTCGTGGCACGTGTGGAGTCACTGGAGGCGGACGCAGGGCCCGGTGGTGCCGGCGCCATCACCAACCCCCTGTTCAAAGACTCGTCCCCAGAGGTGCGCGGTTGATGTCTTGCTTGCTTGCTGCAGCTGATGCAGCCATGCGTGCGCCAAAGAATCGGCGACCTCCAGTAGAGCCGCACAGTTGAACGTGGACGGGAGCCCAGGGGTTCAGCCGCTCAATTTGGATAGGCCCATGGTAGAGCCAGGGACTATGTCGGTGCTGGCCGCTTGTGATTGCAGCTTCAAGCATGCGTGCTCGCTAACCCATCGAGCACTGCTGCCGGAGCGGGGGAAGCATCACACACATGGCTGGGCTGCAGGGGGCAATCTCCCACGGTGCGAGCATCCTTGATCCCTGCTGCCTTGTGTTTTGTTGTTGCAGGACCGCTTGGGCCGGGGGCTGTCCATGTCAGGCGAGGGCTTTGTGCGCGCCGAGGAACTGGCGGTGCTGGCTGAGCAGCAGGCGGACCTGCGCAGCACCGTCAAGTCGTTCGGCCGCGACCTGCAGGGGCTGATGCAGCAGGTGCAGCAGCTGGCGGAGGTGCAGGCAGCTGGGGCCTCAGCGCCTGTGGCTGCTGCTGGGGCTGGGTCTGGTGCCGCTAGCTCGGCGGCCTCCGCGGAGGAGCTTGCAGAGCTCAAGTCCCAGGTGGCATACCTCATGTCCAACTTTGCGCCAGTGAGGACGGAGGCGGAGAGTGCCAGCCGCGCCATCGCGGACGCTGATGCCCGGCTGGAGGCGCTGCAGGTGCAGCAAGCAGAGGCAGCTGAGGCGGTGGCACGTGCGCACGCGGAGCTGGCAGCCGTCAAGCGGCAGCTGGGCGCTGTGGTGGACAGCGTGGAAGAGAGGCTGGAGCAGCTGCAGGCCGCTGCGGCCGCGCACGCAGCGTCCCTATCGCTGTCGCTGTCCGCATCGCAGACGGGCGCGCCGCCGTCGCCGGGCCGCGTGCCACCGCCGGTGTCCCCGGCCGATTCAGCTGCTCTTCCAGACCCTGCGTACGCGTCCATGCTGGAGCAGCTGCAGCAGGGCATGGAGCTGCTGGCCACACGCGTGTCAAGCGCGTCCGATGACATGGGGATGCGCGTGGCGGCGGCTGAGGCCGCAGCGCGTGCAGCGGCTGACGCAGCCGCGACCGCGGGCGAGGCCGCGTCTGCCGCGGCCAGCGCCGAGGCGGTCGAGGCACTGGGGCGCCAGCTGGCGGCAGTCGCGACGCAGGTGGTGGACAACGCCGCGGTCATCTCCACACTCAGCGAGAGCAGCCGGGCCATGGCAGCGGAGGACCCGCCCGCGTCGTCCGCCGAGCTGCGTGCGTTGCAGGCGCTGGTGGACGAACTGGCGGCGCGCAGCGCGGCGGCGGCAACTGTGGAGGCCGCAGTGGAGCGCGCGGCTCTGGCGAGCCTGAGCAGCGAGCTTGAGCACGTCAAGGCGGTGGCCGTGCAGCTGGCCGGGGAGGTGGGCGAGCTGCGTGCAGCGCAGCAGCTGGCAGCAGCGACGCGGGCGCGTGGGCTGGGGCCTGATGGGGAGGAAGACGACCCGGTGGTGACCGCGTCGCAGCTCACGGCGGCGGCCGAGGAGCTGCGGCGCGACCAGGCGCTGCTGGCCGCTAAGATCCAGGAGCAGGTGGATGAGGCGGTGGTTGCTCAGGTGGCCGCACGCACGACGCTGGGCGCGCTGGCGGCGCAGCTGGACGAGGGCCAGGTGGCGCTCGCGGCTCAGGTGGGCCTGAGGGTTGAGAGCGGCACATGGTTGGGGGTCAGCTGCGGGTGCAGCTGAAGCTCACGGGGTGGGGGAAGCGGACGGCATGGCCTTTTGCCGCGGCGGGGTGTGCCACACGCTCTTGGCAAGCTGGGTGTTGGGGCCAGCATTGCTGCTTGTTGAACGCATGGTCACTGCATCCACGCGGCATGGTACATGACACATGGTGATATGTTGCATGGTGAGACATGGTGACATGGTGCATGGTGACGTGCTGTGCCCCAGGTGGCCGAGCTGGGTGCAGAGGTGGAGCGGGAGCGGGGAGCCGTGCGCGACGCACTGGAGGCTCTGCGTGCGAGCGGCAGCAGCGTGGAGGGTGTCAAGGCGGAGCTGCGGGAGCGGCTGGATGGCGTACTGGCCAAGATCCGGGACCGCGTCGAGGTGCGCAACAAACTAGCACAGTGCATACCACAGCTTGTGGGGCGGTCGAGGGGCTCGTGGAGGCTCTGAGGATAGGCTGGCGTGATGCTGCACGCTGGCTGCGCGCAGCTGTGTGCCTACCAGCGGCCGTCAGCGTGCTGTCACACACGTGCATTGCTGCATTCATCTGCTGCAGTCAGCTGATAAACCTGCACCCAGGCTGCACGAAGAGGGTACCCAAGCGCATGCCCTGCACCCATGATGCGCAGGAGACAGCGGCCGGGCTGTCTGAGCGCATCGCAGCACTGGAGGCGGCTGATGGCACCGCCGAGGTCAAGGCCATGGTGTCTGGCGCGCTGCAGGAGCTGGGGTCAGAGATCGTGTCCCTGCGGGGCGCTGCGGACGAGGCGCGCGCGGGCCTGGAGATGGTCTCACTGCTGAAGAATGAGGTGGCGGACCTGTATGTAGCGCAGCAGGCGGCGCGGTCGGAGCTGCAGGCCGTGAGCAACCGGGTGGAGGAGCTGGATGACACGGTGCATACCGACTGCGCGCGCGCGGCAGAGGTCAAGGTGGGTGGTCGGCTCTTCAATAAAAAGCGATGTTCCGCTCGACCGGTGGTGCCAATGAGCAGGCGTGCATGGTTACAGCCGCTCGTGTATGGCTGCATGGCTTTGGCCTGTCATGTGTGACGGGGCCTGTCTAGGGTTATGCATTGCGTGCGTCCAGTGCGTGGCGGCACATGGTCCGTTGCCTAGCAGGAGCTGAGCCTTGACCTTCGCTGCCTTGGCTCTGTTGCTGTGCAGCACCTGCGGTCCCTTGTGGATGACATGCAGGACAGCATCGGCTCACTCGAGGTGGACCTTTCAAATGTCCGTGCTGCAGTCGACGCTGGTGTGGGCGACGCGGAGCAGCTCAAGCAGGCCGTGGCCAAGCTTATTGTGGACATGGACGGGGTTAAGGGCGCGGCCGCAGAGGCGGCTGCCCGCATGGGCGAGCTAGCAACACAGATGCAGGTGTCGGGGCTGGCTGGCGTGGTGGAGGAGCTGCAGACGGGCCAGACCGACGTGGCTGCGAGCGTCAAAACACTCAAGGTGGAAGGATGCAGAGCTTGAGGGACATGTAGGGCTGCCAGGAAGGCATCTGCAGGGGCAGGAGTCCATGGGGTGATGAAGGGGCCGGGCCGAGGTGGTGGGCGCAATGCAGGCGTGGTGCGCGTGTGGCCAGCTTGCCTCTCAACCTTGACCCCCTTGAAACCTGCCTACCCCAAACCAACGCTGAACGCTTGCCGCTGACCCTGCATGCACCGCAGGCCACACTGCAGCGCGAGTACATCAACCACGAGAAGCTGGGCGAGATCTTTGCGGCGCGTGCTGACATGAAGTCGGCGCTAGACAAGCTGGAGCATGTGTTCTCAGCGGGCCGCATCTCACCGCAGGTACGGCCCATGGCTGATGGGTCGGCTGCGTTCGGTTGTCGGAAGTGCATGCACACATCATGTGGTGATAGGCTACGGTGCGGGCTGGGCGCGCGCGCGTGTGGTTGTTGAGGGTATATGCCGGTGCAGGTGTGAGGCTGCGCTTGCTGCTGTGCAGGCAGGAGGCGTCATGGCTGGACCTGAATGGCTGTGCACAGCTCTGACGGCTGCGCTCGCGCTCTGGGCTGCTGACGGCTTGCCTGTGTTCCCATGTCCCCACCTGCGGCCTGCAGGCGTCTGAGGAGGTGAAGCAGCAGCTGGGAGTGGTGGAGGGCACCCTAGCACGCGCGGGCATTGCAACCCCCCGCATCTCAGCCGCCGTGGAGGAGCTCAACTCCAAGGTGTCAGAGATGCAGAGCCAGATCACGCTGCTGCTGCACCGCTCTGAATCAGCGGTGCGCCAGGCGCAGCTCGCGCCGCTGCAGCAATCGATGATGACGCTGGAGAGGCTGGTGAAGGACGGCACGGGCGCGCCCTCGTCACGGGCCACACCGTTCGCGTCTGCCGTGTCGGCTTCGGAGGCGGTGGCCGCCACGGAGGAGGCGGGCGAGGCGGTTCTGGGTCTGGCTGGTGCAGCGGTGGAGGAGGCGGCAGGTGAGGAGGCGGCAGCTGCGGCGCAGCCGCGTGTGCTACCGGGCGCGGCGTCACGCAGGGGCGGCTCGGTTGAGGAGCGGCTGTCACGGCTGGAGGCCCACGTGGCGGATCTGCGCGAGTTTGCGGCGGAGACGGAGGAGGTGGTGGGCAGCGGCGTACCGGCGCTCAAGACCTCGGTCGCTGAGATGCAGCTCATCATTTTTGAGCTGCGGCAGGCCCAGGCACAGGGCAAGCACGGGGAGGACGAGGATGAGGGCGGGGCAGCCGAAGAGAGCGGGGCTGTGGGCGCGGCGGGCGCAGGTGGCGAGGTAGAGGGCGACGGGGACGAGCTTGGCTCCCCCGCTGTCGACTACCCGGGCTTTGCTCGTGCGGAATCCGCCAAGGCGGCGGCGTCCACGCCTGCGCAACTCCATGGGGAGGAGTCGTACTCCGCATTCGAGGGCGCCCCTGCGCTGGCGGAGGCTGACTCCGGCGCAGCATTCGGAGCAGAGGCGTCCCCTGCTGCCGGCCCGCTTGCGGCGCTCAAGCGGCGGGTTGAGGGCCTGGAGAGCTCCCTTTTGTCCAAGGTGCAGGCGCTGGAGGCTCAGGTGTTTGCAATCGCTCCGCCACCGGGCGCGCGGCAGGCTGCACGTGCTGCTCAGCTGCTGGAGCAGCTGCCTGAGCACGTTGAGGCGACGATGCAGCTGCGGAACGAGGTGGACGAGCTGCAGGCGTCGCTCAACACGATGCGCGGCCAGCTGGACAGCGTGCGCATCGCGGCGGGCGTTGCAACTCCGCGCCGCGGCGCCAGCGGCGACGGCAGCGGGCTGGGTGGCGGTGGTGTCGCCGCGGCCTCGCAAGGCGCGGCGCTGGCCGCACGCTCCGTGCTGGACAATGTGAATGGCGGCGGCAGCGGTGCAGGGTCTGGGTCAAGCACGGCGGCAGCAGTGGGTGCGCTGGAGGCGGATGTGGCGCAGCTGCGGGCGACTGTGCAGAAGCTGGGCGGCGAGGTGGCTGTGCTGCATGGTAGTGTGGAGTCCATGGCGCTGCCGGCAGCCCTGGCGTCAGAGTCTGTCGAGGCGTTGAAGGGAGTGGTAGCGGGTCTGTCAGAGCGCATGCAGGACCTGGCAGCAGCGGCCTCTGCTCATGGGACGGGCGCCGCGCCTGACACAGCAGCCGCAGCAGGCTCAGATGCATTTGCGGCTGCGCTGGCGGCCGTGTCGTCGCGCATGGGCGCGCTGGAGGCGACCGTGTCGGCGCAGAACGCCGCCCTCGACGAGCTGCACGCGGCCGTGAGCAGCGTGCGCGAGCTGCGCACGGACGTCACGCGACTACAGGACGATGTCGCCGCCGCGCGGGCCACTGCTGCGGCTGCGGCACCCGCGGCGGCGCCCGCACCGCGTGCCCGCCCCCTGCTCAGCTCAGCCGGGGGGGACCCCGAGTCAGCTGCTGCCGTGGCCGCCGGCTACTTTGCCGGTGCCGCGGTGTCGCCCGTGCGCGCGGGTCCCCCCGCCCGCCCTGGCTCCACCGCGTCCCTCACGAGCCTGCAGGAGTTCCCTGGCTCGCCAGGCCCCGGCGGCCAGCGCACGCCTGGCAGCCAGGCCGGCTTCCTGCAGCGGCTGGTGGAGGTGGTCCGGCGGCAGAGCAGCCGCATGCGCAGCCAGTACGCGGACGAGGCGGCGCTGGAGGGGCAGCTGGAGGAGGTGGACCGCACCTTGGAGGCGGTGGAGGAGCAGCTGGTGGAGGGGCAGTCGCCGGCTGAGGCGCAAGCCGCGTACGCGGAGGCGATGGTGACGATCCTGGAGCAGGTCGCGACGCTGCGCACGATCGGGTCGCAGACGCACCCGGCCATCCACCAGATGCTGTTGTCCCACGACTCAGCGCTGCAGGTGTGCTGCTGCGCTGGTGCAAGCCGCGACCACAAGGTGCACGTCCAAGCTGCATGATCTGGCCCGCTGCTGATCTTGCCCGCGGCATTCCGGCAGCAAGTCCGGTGTTGCGCGCCGCACACGAGCTGTGTGTCCCAGACGCAGGGGCGTGCTCATCCTCGTTCAGCCTGCCTGACGCTGCCGCTCGCTGCATAAGGCCGCTGGGCACACTCCCCACCCCCACCCCCGCAGGTGCTGCAGCAGAAGGTGGCCGACTTTGTGGCCGATGCCGCAGGCAACGCGGCGAGCTCCGCCGTCGCCGCGGCCGAGGACATCCGCGGCCGGCTGTCTCGCCTGGAGGCAGGGTACCGCAAGCTGTCCGACGGCCAGGCGGCGCTGAACAAAGCCGTCGAGGTGTTCACCGCCTCGGCCCTGGAGCTGCCAGGGCCCGCGGGTACTCTTCCTCCAGGCGAGGGCGGTGCCTCTGCGGACGGCGTCGTGGTGGCGGCGGGGTCTGGCGAGGGAGGCGGCGTGCTGGTCGCGCAGCCGTCAGCGGCGCTGCGTGCGGTCGCCGCCAAGGTGGCACAGCTGGAGCAGATGGTGTCCACGCTGGCGCCCACGGTGCGTGTGTGATGGTTGTAATTGGTAACTCTGCGATGCCCTGGCTGTCAGTGCTGTGGAAGTGTCGAAGGGTGCATCTGCTGTGCTGCGTGTCTTGCACAGCTCACCAGGGATGGGCATGGGGCAGTTCAGCTATGAGGAGAGCTCACATTGTCATGTGCGTAGTCTGCATACTTGCCATAGGATGGCCACGATGTGTGTGGGTTTGGGGCCAGGGGCACGTGCAGCACACAGGGCCGCTGCTCCCTTCCGTGCTGCATTGTTTTTAATGGAGGCTGAGATTCTTGCTGCACCGCGTGCTGCGTGGACTCCCCCCTGCGCTTGCAGGTCAAGGTGGGCGGTGACCTGGACCGCACACCCAGCCAAGCAGTGTCCCGCGACACGTCGCCGTCCCGTGCGGGCGCTGACGCAGTGGCGCTGAGCGCGCTGGAGGGCAAGCTGGGCGAGTATGGCAAGGTGCTGCAGGCGATGCGCAACCGCATCGTGGCGCTACAGGAGTACGTCGACAGCACGCAGGTGCGGTGGTGTGTGTATGTATGGTCCTCTCAAAGAATGTCAGAGGCACGCGCCTCGTGTGCTCGGCTGTGTGCTTGGCTGCGTGGTCTGTGTCATTGACTGACTCGTGCCTGGCCTGGCGTTGTCTTGCAGCCAGGCGTAGGGCTTGGGTGTTTGGGGGTGTGGGTGTTAAGATGTGCTCCACCAGGCAGGGGCGGCTGCCTCCTTCTGCCCTACACGCTACAGCCGATCGCATCTGTGCTGACACGGCGGATACAGCCACTGAACCCTACACCCCGACCTACGACCAACCCGACGCGACCACGCACGGCCGCAGGGCATGGTCAAGGAGCTGCATACGGTGCATGGCGCGGTGCTCATGCGGCTGGGCGCGCTTGAGGAGAGCACCGCGGCAGCCGGCGCCAGCGGCTCCGGAACCGGGGGCAGTTCCGGTTCCGGAGACGCAGCTGCGCTGCACGCGCAGCTCGACGCGCTGGGCCTCAAGGTGGCCGCATTTGAGACGCGCTCGGGCGAGCTGAGCTCGGCGCTGGAGGGGCTGCGGCGCGTGGGTGACCGGCTGGCAGCGCTGGATGCTCGTGATGGGGAGATGGCATCCAAGCTGGCGGCCATTGGCCAGACGATGCCCGTAATCGCAGGTGGGTGTGGAGAACAAGGGTGTGAATACCTGTCAATGATTGTGTGAATACTTGTGTGAATACCTGTCAATGTGTGAACACTTGTGTGAACACTAGTGTTCACACAATTGTGTGAACACTTGTGTGAATACCTGTCAATGATTGTTTTTGAAAACAAGTGTACGCAATGTGTGTGCGCTGGGGCTCTGACCCCCTGGTGCTGAGCACGTGAGCAGCCACATGCTGCCTGCCAGTTCATGGGGTCACCTGTGAGTTACTACACAATGATACACGATGACACACGTGATGGTACATTATGATACACGTGGGCCCAGGGTAGGAAAGGTCAGGGCTTTGCCAGGGCTGGCAGGTGCTGAGCTCGGTGGAAGGACGCGAGCAGCGTGTGTTCAAGTGTAGTGCACGAGAGTGTGAGGCGTGGGGAAAGCCGCCACACATTGTGCTGCTTGGTGTATCATCGTGTGTCATCGTGTATCATTGTGTATGATCATGTGTCATGGTGTATCATGGTGTGTCATCATGATTGTAACCATTGCGTGTATCATCGTGTACCACGTGGTCGCAGGCCAGCTCAAGGGCCTGGAGCGCAAGCTGCACGAGAAGCTGGACCTGTGCTGCGGGCAGCTGGAGGCGCTGGGCTCTGCACTTGCCGAGGTCGCGCGCATGGAGAAGCCGGACTCCAAGAACCCGTTCGCTGGTGCGTGCGTGCTGTTTCTGTGCAGCATTTGTGGGCTGGTGGGGATCCTTAGCGTGCTGCTTGCAGCTGCTGCTTGGGGCCCGGCCGCGCTGGCCGCGTTTGAAGCTGTGCGCGTGGCACTGCAGAGTGCATTTTGCACTCCAAACCCTGCGTCCGCACCCCCGGCCCTGCATGCCGTGGCCAAGCTCCAAACCCTGCCACCCAGCCCCAAGCCGTGCCTGACGTCCAAACCAAACCCTGCCCCCTACTGAACCGTGCCACTAATAATGATAATAATAACACGACGTGTCACTGAACCCTGCCAATTGCATGCACTTGCGCAGCCATGGGTGCCGGTGCTGGGAACCCGACCATCAAGCTGCTGGAGTCCAAGGTGGAGCTGCTGCGCACGTCGCTGGCGAGCGTAGCTCGCGCGCTAGCGGAGGACTTCCGTGCCGACCGCCGCGGCCGCGTGTCTGTCGACGCCGGCGCCGCGTGAGCCTGCTACAGGGATGCTTCGTGGCGACGTGGGTGGGAGCGCGGGGTGCTCAACGTGCGGCTGTTCACACCCCGCATGTGTGCAGGGGAGGGCTGTGGGGAGGGTGCCAGGCGAGGGTCGTGAGAAGCCGGGGCAGCACCACTGGAAGACAAGAAGCTGCCCCAGCGGGCTTGAGTGGTGCAGCTGCCTTAGTACGTCTTATGGCTGCGGCATGCACCGCAGCTGTGGCGATTCATGTGTGAGCGTGCTACCAGGTGCAGGAGGTGGCCAGAGTTTGGGCCTGCTTTTGCACGGCACTTCATTGTGGCCCATGCGCGGAAGTGTGTGTATGGGGGTGGGGGGTGTATGTTTGTGTGGTGGTGGCGTTATGCTGCTGCGGATTGGCAGGGTGGCAGATGGCTTGTGTGCCGGCAAGGTTGGGTCTCGGACCTCTTTCGTCGCAGGCGGTTGTGTGGTGTGTGACCTAACGAAAGTGATGGGCGTGATGACGACTGTGCAGCTTGGCGTGCGCCCACGTGCGTCAGGCTGGTCCTGTCAGGGCATGCGTCCCAAGCAGGCGCCTGTGGGCTGTAATGAGGATTCATTGGCTGCTAGCTGCTCGAACCCAGCGGCAGGTTGCTGGTGCTGTACTCCGTTCCAAATGCAGCAGCAGTTGATTACACGATGCATACAGGCTGCTCAGCGTACAGCGTATTCATGCTCATATAGCCTCCGTACGCAGGCATTGCCGGGTGGTCCGATGGCAGGTGATTACCCGGCCTCTTGGTTAGGTGCCACTTGGCACACTCCCGCCTGCTCCCAATGATCACCGCCCTTCTTGCTGCCGATCAGCAGCTCAAGGGGCCCAGGCACCTCCATACCTGCATGCCATGTTGGATGATTCCTGTGCTCTTACCTCTTAGTCACACCGACACACAGAACGAGTGGCCGCAGCAGTATTACCTCGCTACTCAGGCAGGCCGAGCACCGGCTGTGGGGGAAACAGCTGGGGATGGTGGGCCTCTGAAAGGGCGCATGCACGGCTTACAGGAGGAGGCCTGCTGGTGAAACACCTGCCGAGTTCACTGGCCCAAGCCAAAGTGAATGAAGTGATGCGAGCATTTGGATGCCTGTCATGCCATGTGGCTCTGCCCACCAGGGTTGCTCTGTGCGGGGCTGTCGGCCCAGGAAGTGGGCAGCAGGAAGCGGGCACCTCACGGAGCGTGTATCATGCAAGCATACAGAGGCAACGCAATCCCAACGTGCCATTCTGCTGTACAGGTACGCAGCCCTCGCCTTCAGTGGTCGGGCATGTGCTGCAAGGTAGCCGCCGAGATATTTGCCGGAACAATCCTCAGTGAATGACGGTCTGGGACGTATGAGGACCCGTGGGATACCCTGTTGCAATTTCTGCTTGTGCTCCCCTTGTTAGTATAACACGGACGCCCCGCTAGTATGGCCAAGACACAGACCCGCAGGGCCAAGGCCCAAGACAAGGAGCAGTCTCCGCCTGTGTCTGATCAATCTATTTCTGGCTCGGACGTGTCCAGTGGCGTGGAGTATGCAGGACACAGTTCACAACCCATCAACCATTCCGCGCTCATCAAGGAGCTGCGTGCACGGTTCCGTCCCCCTACCGGGAAGCTGGAGCGTATGTCGCTGTTCATCAACACCCTGCTTTTCAAAGGTCCGTGGGCCAGCTGGTGGTTAGGCCGCGCTTGGGGGGTCTGCGTTCGACAGCAAGCAGCAGCGAACAAGAAGCGAGCAGAGTGGCCAGAATGGCAACGGGGGCTGCAAGGTTGACTTAGCATGAGGGGCTCCATGTGCACTTACTGTCTCGAGCCATCCATGTGCACATGCCAGCTGTCCCCAGCTTCCGCGCACAGCACTGCGGCATTGTGCTTGGAGGATGGGCCTGGGAGTGGCTCCTGCGGGCAGTGCGCTGTGCACGAGGCACGCTGCACAGGCTGCGGCTCCCGCACACAGCGCCGGATGCAGCAGCACACACCATGCCGAGAACACGCATGGTAGATGCAACAATGCTCCGCATGCACTCTCATGCACACGCAGCTGAGTATTTGCTAGGAGGCTACATTTTGGATACCTGGGAGGTGCGTACCAGGCCAATGGCCACAGCCAGATCTGCAGATCGGTATGCAGATCTGCAGACCACCCCAGCTGTCAGCTGGCGTGCAGGCAGCCATGCAGCTGGCTGGCAATGGTGTGCTCCGCCATGGTTGGCAAAGACGCCCAACTGCAAATGTTGTACAGACAGGAGGCCCAGCAGCTGGGGGCACCAGCCATGCTTCACTCTGTTGCCCCTCACGCAGTGGTACTGCCTGCAGCTGTTGACCCCTGTAGCGCAGGAGCCTGACTCAACCACACGCCCCTCTTGCTGCCCCTGCCCTTGGTGCCCCCACACGCAGACCCTGCTAGTCTATCCCATCTACTTCTCCATCATCGTGTTGTTCGTGTATGGGTTGTGGCGGCTTGGGGAGCGCAGCTGGCTGCACATATCCGAGATGCTTTAAGCTGGGTCTACAATCATCATGCAGAGGCATCATCAATGCACGGCTTCACGCTGTTAGGCTGCGGAGCTGCAGCCCAACTGGTCTACAAGCACCTGGGGCTGGGGCTGTGTGGAGAGGGAGGAGGGGGCGTCGTTGCCACGCTGCCGGCAGGCCTGGGAACTACCAGCGGCACCACGCGATCTTGCACGGCGCAATGGCGCGCACAGCCATGCGCTGCCATCGACGCATGCCGATGGGGCATGCGCAGCACGCATGCATGGGCTGTTTGACATTCCCAAGAGATGTGAGCGTGGCACGCATGCTGCCTCATAACACGGCGGCACATGCGCCTGCCAGCAAGGCGCCAGTTACCCAGCCCACCCAGGAGGGCCACATGACATAAGACGTAGCACACTTTTGTTTGTTTGTTTGATCCGTGTGAGGAATGAGCGGGGCGTGAGAGAGGTGTTCGCGTGGGGTCGAGTTCACAGGATCAGCTGGGGCTGCAAAGCAGGCATCTGGCAGAGCGGGTGGTGCGAGCCAGTGGCGACTGGTGGGGGATGTCTGCACCGCCTGTGCGGCCGCCACAGGGCATGGGCTACTGGCTGTGCATTCTATGGACCAATGGCTGCCGCCCACCTGCTGCTGTGTGATGCCTGTGTGGCTGGATCGGTGCAAGCCATGCCCGGCTTGTGTGCCTACCACCATGCATGCGTTTAATGCGTTGACGGCTGCATGCCATTACACAGTAGCTTAGAGTTCCACTTGGCTGCCCTTCGTGGGATTGTCCGCGTGGTTGTACTGCCATGGTCAAATTTCAGTTAGGTAATGTTGGTTTGGGGATCACTCAGGTGGGTGTCAAGGAAGTGAGGTAACGCACAGAATGGATGTGCCACAAGTCAGAGGAACAGATGCCATTTGTCAGCTGGCATTTGATGAATGATGACGTTGACCAACCATGTGAGGACACACGTGCGAGACAGGCTGCACTTTTAGGTTTTGTGTCAGCGCCACGTGCGGGTGCTTCCGCCTGGTGCTTGGGAGATTGGGGCTGTCATCATTGCACCATCCATTTGACAGGATGCTTCCGCTCACCAGCTCGCCGTTGCGGTGATCGGAAGCTGAAGCTATGAGGGTTTGGGGGGCGCCAGAGTCCAGGCGTTGCTGGCATGCCTTCCCCCCAACCAGGCCACATAACTTATGTTCGTTGTGTGTAAGCCTGCTGTGTTGGTGCGTTGGCTCATGCGCCCCTCCAAGTTAGGCCAGGCCAGCGTATGGTCACGCACGTATTGTATGCCGGATGCAGAGACTCGCACATATGGTACATATATACCGTTCCATGCGCAGCAGAAGGCGTGTGCTATGGCTGAGGCTGCATAAGCCAGCAGGTTGAGCTGGCACTTACCCAGACACAACAGGAGCTGGCTCAGCCTGACATGTGTGCTGGCAGCTACAGGGCCTTCAAGACGCACGCCTCTGACTCAGGCCTCACACAACATCAATGCGTACCACAGCATTCCTCTTGGGTACTGGGGCAAAGCACCCGCCTCGTTCCCGGCCCACCCTACCCCACCCCACCCTCCCATATCACAGCCCATATCCTAATGGAGCTGCAACAGCCTCGTCGTCCAAGCACGCCCCCAAGCCAACCACGAGCCGCCGCACCCAAGTACACAGCCGTCCAGCACGTGGACACGCCCCCAAACCAATCACGAGCTGCGGCAGCGCTCCAAGTTCCAAGCACACTGCTCTCAACCCAACACACAACCCATAGCCGCACAGTAACGAGCAGCTGGCTGCTGTCCTCACTGCCCGAACATGCCCCCGAACTTGCCGCTCGAGTCCTTCTCCCCGAACTCGCCCTGCACCTTGGCACACTTGAAGCGGCCGGGCGGCTCACGCAGGCACGTGTCGATGGCTGACACAGCATTCAGGATGGACTCGGCCTCGCCCTTCTCCTGCCTGCGGGTGTACGAAAGATGATGAAATTGTACATGTACACACGACAGGGTGATAAAGTCATCTGGCTGTACATGGGAAGCCAAGTGGTGGCCAGCATGGTGGCGCACGCAACAAAGGTGGTGGGAAGCAGGCTGATGGTTGCGGGTATGCATAAGCAAGATGATGATGTTAACAATGTATGACTAGGGCCACCCACAGCACCAGCTCAGCTGCCCACCACAACCCAGCAAATGCTTGCGCCCAGCAAATGCCCCCGCGCCCCCCCTCCCCCTCCTCGGCCCTCTCTTCCCCCACGCCACACACCAGTAGAACTTGTTGCCGTACTGCCCAGCCAGGCGCGACCAGAAGCTCTGCGGCGGTACAAAGTCATGTGCAGGAGTACGAGGTGTTGCAATACACACGGCAGTACAAGCCGAAGGCAGTAGATAAAACGTGTAATGTGGTGCTCCTCTTCAAGAGGGCCTGGTGGTTCTCAGTCCTCGGACTTCCTGCTGACCTGCTGTGCTGCATCGTCATTTGTTCATGAATAGCTGGTGCTACTCATCTATCGTTGTCTACTTGTTGTCCACCTCTACTGCTCTGTGTTCATATACTGCTGCTCATCAACAAAATAATGCCTCGCTATTGTAGGCAGGAAGCTATAACAGCCCACTGCAGCACATTCATGACTCACCCGTGGCACCTCCAGGTCCACCAGCTGCCCCACGTTGAAGTTGAGGATGTCCCCGAACGTGGGGTCGGCCACAAACACGATCGTCTGGTCGTCCACTCCCCAGTACTCGCGGATCGCCAGGCCTGGCAAGGAAGGGCATGGGGCACAAGGCAAGGCATCAGGGGCACGAGGCAAGAGACATGGCCACATAGGGCGCCAGGCCAGGGGCGGCAGGTGAGGGGCAGGAGGCAGGGAAGAAGGTGTAAGGAGCAAAAGGCCCGGAGCCCAGGTGACCAGCCCTCCCCCAAGCACTGCTGAGGCATGAGGTGGCAGGGACTGCATTGAGCTCTATCCTCCCCAACCACCACCTTCCTGCCTGCTGCCAGGGGCCAGCCCCTGCTGCTGGTGCCACCAGTGCTTGCGGCAGCTCGCTTTCACTGAATAAGGAGCGACTTGACAGCAGGAGCAGCAGTGTGGGGTTCGCATCCGATCAGGTGAAACGTTCGCGTTGTTGCACCGCCTGAGCAAAGCTGCCTGCATGTCCTGTCCTGCCACGTGGAGGCTGCTCAGGGCAGTACAGTACCCCTTCAGCAGGGCAACCCCCAAGGGTGCCAACCCTGGACCCAAGACCCTGAGGCTGAGCCCTCCACACCCTGAGCCCCCTCAGACCCTGCACCCTTCAAGAGCTTGCATGATATTGATAAATGACGTACCCGGTGTCTCTGGGTAGCTCTGTGACAGCAGCCGCAGCTTGAACCCGGTGTCCCGCTCAATGGACGCAATCTCGGCCGCGATGCGCTTCTCCTGCGGTGCCGGTTGAGTGGTTGGTTGGTTGGTGTGTGTCGGTTAGCTGGGTGGGTGGGCGGGTTGATAGTTGGCAGTGTGGTCGCTTGTTGACAGTTGGCAGTGAAAGTTGTGGTTGCAAGGGTAAGTTTCGGTTGCGGTCTGGGAAGCGGGCCGGATGTGTGCTTGGCGGAGGTTGCGGTCGCTTGTTTGCTGTGCTATTAGTGTCGTTTGGAGTCGGCCTGATGTGCTACGTGATGCCCAGAGCATTGTATCACAGCTTGCTGGCCGCTTGCAGGTCTGTTGGCGTCAAGACGTCCGCCTGGCGCTGGGCTGGGTGGCACCGGAGTGGTAGTTGCTGTGACGGTTACTGGTGCAGGCACAAGCACAGCAACAGGCGACATCCACTGCACGAGGCAGCGTCGGGCCGCCACTCCCCTAGCAGGCAGACGAGTGCCATAGCAATGAGCCATGCGTGCATGTGTGCCGGCCAGCCACAGCACCCATGCGCCGCCCAGGCTCTTCAAGCGCACACACAAACGGCTGGCAAGAGACAGCGCAGGCCGTCAGCACACACATATATATATATATACATATATATATGTTCAAGCTCATCACCTCTGATGGCGTCAGGAAGCCCGCCACGTCAATCACGCTCTGCACCTCGTCGCCCTTGGGCAGCAGATCTGGCCGGTTCACACCCTCGGGGCGGGCCAGCGCGCCTGCATGGCACACCCACGCAGCACCACACGAGGTGATCAGTCAAGGTGATAAGTCAAGGTGGTCACAGGCGAGGGACTTGCATGGCGTTGGATGGCGTGGGTTATCAGGATCTGGGACACGGCAGCGCTCTTACTCTGGCAGCCATGTGTGGCAGCGGCAGAGGCGGGGGAAACAAGGGGCCGCGGCCAGTGCAGGGGTTGCAAGCAGCAGGTGCGCTGTGTCCGGCGCTCCCTTGCCAGCACGGGCGAGGCATGGAGTATGTTGTATGCGGGTAGAGGTCCTGTGAGGCCGCTGGAGTTTGCTCATGGCTGATGCAGGGCTGTCACATGCACCCTGGCATGCGGGGCTTAGATGCTGAACAGACCCATGTGTGGTCAAATGCAGCAACTGGGCAGAACGCATGGTCGATGCCTCCTTCTATGCGCACAGCAGGGTTTGCTCACTGGATGCAAGTAGAGCTCCTGCGAGAATTGTGGCTGATGTGGCACTTGCAATCCGCTGCATCACTGACGCATTGGCGACATCCGTGCCCTCGCGGGCAGAGGCGCAACTGACGATCAACCGCGGCTGAGCCCTGGTGCGAGCTGCTGGCCCGCAGGACCTCATTGGCTGCACCCCCTTGACGTTCAGCATTGCAGCCATTTTGAACAGCTATAACAGGTGCGGGCAAGCTGTGAGGGCCGCGATGACGAGGAGGGGTGACGAGGGCTTGTGAAATTGTTATTAGGGTTTAGGCCCTGGCCTCGGATTCTTCTTTTAGAGCGTTATTCGTCACTGCGTCAGGTTTTGCCTGCAGCTTCAGGGATGGCATGTGCTGGGAGGCATGATCAGTCCATGATCGAAGCAAGCAAAACGCTCCTTGCTTATTGAAGATATTACCTAGATTTGGGCTTGCGCCACATCGTGCCTTGCACATATCGCGTGTTTTCCAGAAGCGATGTAAGGCACGAGCTGCTGCTGTCAACCTGGAAGAGCGCAGCTTTACCATAGTCTGATCTAGGAAAGCACAACGGTGGACAATCATGTCAAAACGTGACAAGCTTTCCGTCCCGCTGCTGAGCGTATCACCGCCGCTGCAGCATGCAGCGCGTCAAGGCACTCAGAACGCACCCAGCACCACAGGCAGCCAGTCCATCGCCACCCAGGGAGCACGAGGGCGAACGTCGCCTTTGCCTGGAGACAGACGCACCTCGATGGCCGCACGCAGCAGGCAGCAGGTGAGGGCACGCTGAGCATGCCGGCGTGGGCCGCGATGCTCGCAAGACGCATCAGGGTTTATGCATGGGTTGGTGCATGACACATTATGCACACATGCTTGCCTGCGCCTGCATGCTGCCAGCAAGTGTCCACCTGCACGCATGCATCCACCTGCATCAGACTGCTGCCCCACGCCACCTGTGTAGCCAAACGCGCTGCGCACCGTCTGCACCCACTCACACCTGCCCACCCCGCCCCCCGCCCCGCCCCGCCCCGCCCGCGCCCCGCTCGTAGCTGCCGCTCCCGTTCACCCGCCAGCAGCAGACGATCGCCCCAGGGCAGCCCATCCCCGCGTCACGCCAGCGTGACAAGTTCGTGCCACTGCCTGATGATCTAGATGAGGGGCCAGAGGAGGCAACCGGCCTCAGCGCCTTCCCAGGGGGCTTTGATAATGGGGGGGCCTCGGACCTGGTCCGCGGCACCACCGCTGCCCTTGCCGGCCGCGCAGGCTCAGCCCTCGAGTACCCCCGAGGATCGTTCATCTTCCCACCGCCTGGGGGGAGCGTACAGGCGGACCTTGAGGGCCAGGGGGTGCGCGACGGGGCTGGCAGCGCAGGCATGCCTGCTTTCCTCTCAGCAGGGCTGTTTGAGGACCTGCCAGCCCCAATCGGCATGCCCCCGCCCCCACCGCCCCTCATGTTTGACCCCACGTCGCGACGCGGCCGTGTCACCTTCTACTGCGTGAGTGGTGGGGCAGCTGCGACCGGGTGTTTGATGTGGCTGACGAGTTCAGATGAGGCTTGAGCTTGGGAGTTGGTGGAAAGCACGTGATCGGCACGCTGCTGGGCCTGTCGGCCGGGTTCGCTGGCTGGCTGGCTGGCTGGCCGGCTGGGACTGTGGCTGATCTGTCATGTGTGCACTGGCCAAGGGGGGGTGTGGGAATGAGCCTGCCCACGATGCATACACCAGCACTGGCGGTGCGGATACCCGCACACGCTGACCATCGATCGGCTGCACAGGATCTGCTTGCATGTGATACGTTTGACCACGCCTATCCAGGTCGCGGAGTCGTTTGACCGGAAGAAGCTAGAGGAGCTGCTGCGCCTGACATACCCCCCAGGGACTGTGCTCTCCTATCCCGATGTCTTTTATGTGAGCGCCCTGAGGCTTGCCAGCTGCTGAACATCCTGTACCTGACCTTGTCAACAGAGCGTCGGCCCTGCACTGTACTGCCCGGTGCCGCCTCCTGCTGTCCTGCCTCCATGTGCCACTGGCACCAGCCCCCATGCACCTGCTTGCCGCGTACTGCCATGTGCCGTGTCTGTGTACTGCCTGTACCGCCTGACATGTACCGCCTCCCTTGTACCGCAGGTGGAGTACATCAAGGGCGTGGGGGACACACCAGGGGGCGACATCTTCTTCTTTGACTATGGAGTGGTCGCGTGCTGGGGGCTGACCAAGAGCCAAGAGATGACGATCGTGCGGGGGCTGGCACGGCAGTGCCACGTACAGCCATTGCCCGACAAGGAGGTGTGTGTAACTGTGCTCCATTGTTACTAACATGTGACTTCATGTGACCCCCATGCGCACGTCATTAAAGGAGTACCCACACCACATGCACGTGCTTCACTTCCCCAACACAATACATGTGGCGCGGCTCGATGCAACGCCCGCTGTCTTGCCGCCGTACCCCATGTACTGCCGCGGTACAGGTGGAGACGGACGAGTTCCAGTACAACTTCACGACGACGGAGAAGCCGCACGTGCAGAACGACACGGTCACGCTGCACAAGCGCTACGCCCAGGTCTGTGCTGACAGGGGGCCTGCTACTGATGCGGTGTCTGCCTTGCTCGTGCTGTTGCCCGTTTCTGCGGCGTTGGCGGGCTTGTTTCTGCAAGGCCTCTTCACCCAGCCCTCAGGTGTATCAGCCCGGACTGCATGTGCTGCCGGCCACAGCCTGCTGCTGGTGCTCATGCCAATGCTTGCTGCTGGTGCAGCGTGTAGTGTTTCTGCTGCTTGTACTGCTTGTGTTGCTGCGGGCGCGGCCCCACCTGGACCGCCCAGCTGCTGAGCTTGTGGGAGGCTGACAGTAACATCAGTTGACCAACCAACCGCCGCCACCCGCAGGACCACAAGATGAAGCTGGCGGT
>BDCZ01000322.1:49653-64301 GCA_001662365.1 Chlamydomonas applanata | reverse complement strand
GGGGGGGGGGGGGGGGGGGGGGGGGGGGGGGGGGGGCTGGTATCGTGTTATGCGTCATACTCGTGGGCTGCTGCAGCATCGTCATGTGCCCCATTGATGGTGGGGACCTCAGTCGCCCAGGCACACGCTGCCTGTCTGTTTCGATTTGCTTTGTTTTTGCACACGCTGGCACACACCTTTCTCCAGCTCCGCCTTCACGATGTCACCAAAGCTGTCTAGCACCAGCCCGCACAGGAACGTGAAGAAACTGCAGGCAGGACAGCAAGCCGCAGTGCACTGGGATCAGCCCACAACACATACACACAAACATCCTTGTTGATGCAAGAATGTGGTCTCACACTGGATCAGTGGTCTGCTACTTGCGCCAAAGCAACATATGCAACTACGCACCTCATCACAAAACTCCATGCCATGATGAAGCCATAGCCAAAGCCTGTTGCCATCAGTTGCAAGTGTGCACAAGTCAGGGCGTGAGCGGTCAACCTGCTGATTACAATCCATGCCATGCTGTACTGCTGCCATGCTGTACTGCTGCATCAAGGCACAGAAGTCCAGTCGTTTGCCAAGCAGCCAGAATTCGCACCCGCCACCATGGGCCCCTGAAACGTGCACAGTTTTCATATATCTTGTCCCCTTTTGATGATGAACACACACACCTGGCCCAGACTTGTTGATGCTCTTCCTGCGGACAGGTGGATGTGGCATGCAAGGGGCAGCGCTCAATGACGGTGTGCGCACACAAAACAAGCTGGCCTTTGACTATTGACCAGTGGACAGCTGCATCCGACCAATGCCATTGTATGGCAAGATGTGGTCGCCGCACAAATGAAAAGTATATGCCATGATCCCAGCTAGAACGCTCGATCACCTGACAAGCACGATGCAGCTAAAGATGTTGAACAGTAGAACCATAATTCCTCCCAGGACGCATGCCGCAATTGGCGCACGCCACGACTGGTTGTCAATGCTGTTCTTCAGCTCTGAGATACTCTGCAGAACAGCAGGTTTGGTGCATGCGCTCGATAGCATGCATCAGTCGAGGTTCCTTGTCCATGCGACCATGGTCTTAATTCGCTGGGTGCTGAACACACCCCAGCAGCAGGGCCCAGCAATCTCAAACCAGCTGATGGGAGGGCCATGTTCTGCGGCAGCTTTTGCATCAAAGGGTCTGAACCACCATGCGCGCTCATCGAGACACAGCACACCATGATGGCTGACAGACGGGGGTCAGCTTCCGCCCACTCACCGAGACCAACCGCGTTGACGTGGCCCACGACAAGCACATGTAAATGAGGTTGATGAACTGCGCGTCAAGTGCCCCGCCCAACACCCCCCAAGTCAGCGGGATGACGAGCCATCATATAACTAGGCCCCAGGAGGCAGACAACAAGGTAGTATGGTTTCCTATCAATCCAGCAAGAAACTTGAGTTGCTGGGCGCACCATGTTCAGGGTCCAAAAGACCCAGAGTAGGATCCTGCGGAACTCGCCTTTGTTTTCTGGCGCCCTAAATTCTATATTGGTTAAAGACGTTATGGTCTGCTTGACATCCTGCACACTCTTGATTGGTAGCTTTGCCATCTTTCCAGCTGCTGTATTTCTCTCTCGCCGTGCTCCTCCCCCTCAGGAACGATCAGAACATAACGAACCATTCCGTTGACTAACATAACCAACCAATCCGTTGACTCCCAACAACCCACAAAGACACAATGGTGCTTCTTCTACGGCGTTAGTTATTTGATTGCTACAAATGCATCTCCACGCCCCAGCTCCGGCCAGCGCACGCACTGCCCGTGTGGCAAGATCTTGTGCATCAAGGCGCCCTGCAGTGGTCGTGCGTGCTGCTGTAGATGCAGGCGAGGCTCAGCAGATCGACCGTCGCAACGCCATCGGCGCTCTTGGGCTTATCTTCGCTGGGCTTGTGGCACCCAGGGCATCGCAAGCGGCGTCTGGGGGCGATGCACAGCAAGTAGGAAACTATCTGCCCGCTGATGGTAAGCGGTGGTGCCCAGGCATGGTGTGTGTGTGTGGTGCATGTTCAGCATGCAAGGCATCTGAGCATGCATGCCACATACCTAGACATGACCCACGTGCTCCATTGCGCATGTGCACACATGGCACCGCACACGCAGGTGACACTGGACTCTACCGCTTCGCACCCACCAGGGACCGAACCCCAGCATTGCGAGCAGGAGTCATCAACCCAGAGGACAGGTTAGGGCATGACATCGGTGCTTGTCATGGCAAGCATCTCAGTTGCTCTGTTCCCTGCCCTTTCATTCATGTTATGCTGCACTGGCCAGCAGCCACGCAACAGCGATGTGTAGCGTTTCGAGCCCTTGGGGGGGACGGGAGCAGAACCGTTGCACAGCTCACACACCATATCCATGACCAGGACGATGGCAGTCACACGTTATGCAACCACCGACCAACCACAGGTACAGCTGGCAGTACTGCCAAGCCACTCTGCAGTCTTCCAACACTGTCACATAATGCCCCATGACATGATGTTCCATGATGTTCACGCATGATGTCATTGATGTGATACTGGGACCGTTTCAACTGCGCCACCACCTGCGCACATGAGCCCCACACGACCAAAAGGAGCACACCACACACACATCGCTCACCTGCGTGCCCTGCATATGCCTGCATACCTCTTCTCTGCCTCACACTTACTGAGCTCGTTCTGGCTGTGTGATCAGCCCGCACTTCTCCAAAGCAAGCATGATCTCGTGCGCACGACTCACACCCGCACTCCCACGCACGCAGCACGCATCGATGCACCAATGCACCCCGCACACTGCTTTGAAAGCAGGGAAGGGAGCCATCAGGGACGTGCTTGCCTTGAGTTTTCATGTGCTTGTGTGTGTGTGCATGCGTGCATGCAGCTACTCTTACTCGCTGCCTGGCGGCTTCAAGGAGCTGCGTATCTCCAACACGCTTAATGGCAACTTCTGCATGCCGCGCTGTGCTGAGCCGTGGTACGAGGAGGTGTACGAGGACCCCAAGGTGGGTGCAGTTGCAGCGTCAGTTGACTGGTTGCTTAGTCAGCTGGTTGGTTATGCGGTTGGTTGCTTATGTGGTTGGTCAGTTGGTTGGTTGGTTGGGTGGTTGTGAGGAGAGCGAGTGGCCAGTTGCTTTGGTGGCTGGGTGATCAGTGGGTGGGCCAGTTGGTTGGTGGGCGCACACGTGCGTACTTTGGGCAGGGATAGTGTGGGGCTTTACAAGACTTGAAGCGGTCCAGCGCATACAGTAGGTTCCAAGATGGCAGGGGGGTTTGCCAAGCTGGAGGCCGCGCTGGAGGGCGCTGAGAGGCCGCGTTTTCAAGCCAGCTGCCCAAGGCGCCCGAGCAAGGCGCCTCAGTTGCTTTAGTGACCCATGGCTTGAGTTGCTCAGCACTGGCCAAGAGGTGCACCTGGTCCGCTTGGCCGCTGTCTGATACGTTAGTGATCCATGATTGTGTGGTGGGGCGTGTACCCCAGGTGGGCAAGGTGCAACTGCTGACGCTGCCGCTGCTCAAGCTCACTAACGCCAAGTCCACCACACTTGACAAGCTGGTGCGCCAACGGCCCCAGCCTGTACCGCCTGTACTGCCTCACAGCCTGCACAAAGGGAGCCCAACCACCTGCCATCCATGCACTGCTGCATTCATCCTTCGACCCCACATGCCAAGAGCCACACCATGCCATGCCGGGCATGTCCACATTGTGTGCATACCTGTATAGTGATGCCATGCCGTCCACCCTGCTACATTGCCGCTTGCAGGGCGACCCCGTGTCCCTGCTGCCGCGCATCGGCCCCTACGTCACTGGTTCCTACTTTGACGAGGAGCAGCTGGTGGGTGCGAGCCAAAAGGTGGTGGACGGCCGCCTGTACTACTTTTACGAGCTGTACGGCCTGGACATCACAAACGGCCCCCACAACCTCTCATGCGTCACCACCAAGTGCGTGGGCACTGGGCAGGCACTGTGGCTGGGCTGCATGGGGACATATCAGGAGGGCGTGCGTACGTGCGTTTATGTGTGTGTTTGGGAGGAGAGGGGTGGGGGGTGGGGGGCTGCAGGGAGCGGTCCGTGTGAAGCACTGTTGTGGGGTGCTGCCCTTAGTGCCCTGGTCCTGCTCTGCTAGAGTAGAAGCGCCCCTGCACGCCCACAGTGCGTGATTGGACGCCTGGCCCAGCTGCTGACGTCGTGTCTCTTAGCTATTATATCCCTTACATGTTACATCGCACTGGTATCATATCTGATACATCTCCAGTCATTACCTGTCCTGGGTGTCAGCAAACCTGCACCTGCCACATCTGTCAACACCACGACATACTATAAATATTATAATATATACCATGCCAACACTGCCATGCACGCCAGGGGGGAGGTGGTGTACGCGTTCATGGTGTCCGCGAACGACAAGCAGTGGAAGACGAGCGAGGCGACACTGCGCCAGACTGTGGCCACGTTCCGGGCATAAGAGGGCAGCGGGCAACATCGTGATGGCAGTGATGGCGTGATGGCAGCGGCCAACATCATGTCAAAACATGCCTTGCGTGCATTCCTGGTTCTGATTCACGCGGGGGTCATGACCGTGGGCCGGCGAAGCAGCCTCAGGCAGTGGCCACCGCCTCAATCATCAGCAGAAGGCATGGGTCCGTGAAATGGGGCTGGAAGCGGGCCGGGACCATGACCAGTGTTTGGGACCTGTGTTTGGAAACCACGGGGTGGGCCCACCCGCTGCGCCTGCCTGTGGTGAGAGTCCCGTGGTGTGCTGTTGGTGCTGGCCATGAACGGGTGGGGTGGATCACTGGATCCAGGCACTGTGGCGTCCTTCCACATAGTATGCATCATGAAGACGTGGCAGTGCTGTCCGTGCACAGAGCCGGAGAGCTGGTGGTATTGCTACCGGTCGCGAGTGCTGGTTGCATTTGAGCGCAATTCTGGCTGCAGGGCCCTGGGGCCAGCAGCTGTGGTCATAGGTGCTGTATGGAGGGGTCCTGCTTCAAAGCTCAGCAGGTGGCTGCTGCTAATAGGGTGAATGCGTGTGGTGGGTTGAGGCTTTTACTGGACAATGGATTGATGATAGCATGCATGATGTATTGATGTGCTGCTGGCCATTGAAGACACGTGCGTGTGTGAGCGCTGCGTTGCACAACACCCCAGGTTTTGAGCGTGTCATGAGGTGCAACGTGCAAGGTTAGGTGTTCCAGGTGCATTATGGCTGACAATCGATGGCTATGTCTGAGAGAGGTGTATCGTTTCACAGTTTTGCCGCACACGTACACCACTGAGAGGATTGGTTTGAGCTTGGCTGGGGTGAGGAAACACCGTAGTTGCTACAAAGCTCGAGGTAACGCAGCTGGTGCACTTGAACTTCAGTATGAATGTATGATGGGTCTCCACAGATGCACATCCTGCTCAATTTATGTAACTGTTGCAGCAGCACCGACACCTGCTCCCACCCAACCTCCGCAACTGCCTCCACTGTGCAGCTCTGCACCCTACTGGCTGCAACAGCTATCATCCAGGTCTAGTACTCATCCCCTACACAGCTCCCTGTAAAACCTGATTACCTGTCGTGCCCAACACGCTACAGCCGCCTGGCTGGTTGTCCTATAGCGTCATGCCCTGTCATCCTGCAGACCGGGACTGTGGTATCCCGCCGGCCACCTTCACGCCTGCTGCGGATGTGGGGTCCTCACACTATGCGATGCAGCCCAGCCTGCTGTTGCTCATATAGCCATGCGATGCCAGTCGGTTATGGCTTTCACTTGTGCTTCTGAGGGGTGTGGTAGGGGATGGTCGCCTGTGACCTGCGAGTGTGTGACATCACATATGGGCCAGCACGGGCCGGCAGCGTGTGCTATCCGTGCCAGCAACATTACCAGCAGCAGCAGCACCAGCATGCCCTGCAGTGCGCACCGCATGGTGGGCTGTATTCCTTATGCTTCGTGCGCCCAGCTACAAAAGCAGATTTTGGGGCCCAGAAAACCAGGGACCCACAAGTGCGTCACGACACCAGCCACAGCACTGAGCAGTCTGTGCTCCAATTGCTTCTTGCCAACTTCTTCCCGGCAACTTGGGTCCCCCTTCCCCCCACTATACTACTTCTTAAGAGTCATCATCAGCAAGGCATGGCCAAGTAGCACAGCAAGCCACGCACCCGTCAGACGTCTGGCTGTCACTGTCACTGTCCTCCATGCCCTTGCCACCGATGCCCTTGAGCTTGGCCCCTGCCAGTGCGCGCACGTGTGCGCGCACGACCACCTCCAGGCCGCTACCATCCAAAGAGGAGGTGGATGATATGGAGAGTGCGGCCGCCCGCATCTTGGCGCTCGCCGCCCGCCGCACACTGCTGCGCTGGGGGGCTGCTGCCGGCCGGGAGGTTGGCCTGGTCAACCGTGGGACACTTTGCTCATCAGAGTCCTCAGAATCACTTGAGACGAGGCCCGCTGCCATCGGACGCACAGTCGCGCCCTGCCGGACGCCGGCGCCGGCGCTGCGTGCTGCATGTGCATGTGTAGGTGCGGCTGATTTGGGGGTCGTACGCGGTGCTGCTGCTGCAGCTTTTGTGGCCTTTGACTTACTGCGTGCCGCTCGGCGGGCAGCCGCCTCTCGCTCCCTCTCCTCATCCGTGTCTAACTCCATCACGGCTGAGTGTGGTACGCGGCGACTGAAGGGACCGGCTGAACGTCCTGCCGAGCGGCGCGGCGACGGCTGTACAGCCGCGCTACGTGGCTGCTGGGGGCGGCTGCGGCTGCCCCTGAGTGGCGGCGGCGCTGCTGCCGTGCTTGTGTCCCGTGGATCTTTTGCCAGCAGGCTGATGCGCCAGCTGCTGGATGGCACGTTTGCGCGTGCAGCAGCAGTGCGTGCCTCCTCCGCCTCGCTTTCATCAGCTGCGGCGATGTCTGCAGCCACCTTACGTGCAAGCCAGCGCGTGCTGTAGGGCCTTGCCTGGTCCACCGCTGCCTGTGGGGATCCACGCCATGGGGGCCGTGCCTTTTCTGCAGCACGGCCAACTCGTGTATCCCCCAAGGAAGCGAGTGCTTGCTTGCAGTCCTTGACAGCCGCCTCCAGAAGCAGCGCTGAGTCCCCGAGTGCCAGCGCATGCGCGTACGCCTTGCTATGCACATGCCACCCCGTCTCACGGCTCTCATCCACCAGGCTGTGGCGGTACGTCCCGCGGGCACTACAGTTGAGGCACGTACAGCTGGGTACTCCACTGCATGCGTACTGCCGGTACAGGTGCCGCCGCTGGCTGTACCCCCCCCGGTGGCTTGCGTGCTTGCTGAGGCCTGTGCTACTGTGGCTGTATCCCAGGGGGGTCAGGGGTGTGCTGTCTGCAGCTGGCCATGCTGACAGATCGTGGGCTGATGTCAGCTCACCCTCACTACTCAGGAACCTCAGTGGAGCAGCGCCACCTCCCAGCCAAGCACTTCCAACATTTCCAGCCTCCTGTTGTAGTGCCCCCATCTCTCTTGTCACATGGCGTACTGCCGCAGCAGCAGCGCTGTCAGGTGTATCGCTGCCCAGCCCTGCTAGTGCCAGAGCCATGGTGCGGTCGGACAGCCGCGTGTGTGCGTATGCCTGCAGCACATCACGCTGCCTCTCATGGCTTGCCAGCGCCAGCTGTGCTGCGAGCTTGGAGGGTGGTCGAGGATAAGCGCCAGATGCGGATTTGGCAGGGGACTGCAGACACATGGCAGGAAGCACAGAGCGGTATCAAAACGCCATCACATGGTCGCCCACCCGCCATGTGCAAACATGGAGAGCAAGGTGCGGTCCAAGTAGACGAGTCGGCAAACCTGTGACGCCCATCCTGGAGCTTTCGGCCGACGCCTAGTGGATTGCTTTAGGCCCTCCAGCTTTCGCTCATAGCGGTCCCAATGCCCCAACCATGCTGCTTTAATGGCTTGCTCATCATCGGACGCCATGGTAATACGTGTAGTACGCGTCTCAATTGTAAAGCACCCTCACTGGTACAGGATGGCGATTGGTGGGCTGGGGACACAAACGACGTTTGCATAGATTGTGTGCTTGAAGCAAGCGCGACTTGAATTCTGTAAGACAGAGCTGCATTGATGGATGCCGCTCACTATTGCTACAGCTTGTAGAAACATATGATGGTAGAATGATGAGCTTCGATTGCGGCATTCATGCGCAGCAAGTGATACACAAATCTTATCACCTGCTGCACAACTGCGATCGCATCACAATACCTCACGCACCAACACTGCCTGGACTGCAACTCAAAACGTAAGAACCTCTGCGACTTATGAACCGTGAAAGCACACATAGCGCAGTGGTGCCTTCAGTCAAGGACTGTTATCTTATGAAATCCCTCGCCCCATCCGTGCAAGAACCAGCGCAATAAGAGGAGGCTCAATTGCGTGGCGCTGAGCGGCCAATTGGTTTCAGCTTGCACGGTGGGTGCCTACCCGTAGAGCTCTCCTACATGCAGCCCTTGCTGCATACAGGCTGTACGGCTACTGCCGCCGGCGACACCGAGCAGAGGAGGAGGCCCAGACACACACATACACTGCCAAGCCTGCTGTGACGGCCACCACAGCGGGCGTGGCGGGCCGGCACACCCGTACCGCAGCCACCGCTCACGCAGGCGGTACACGGGAGCAGTTGGCTCCGAAACCGCTGGAGCCCAATGGCCAACCGGCTGCTCCAGCTCCTGCTGCCATTGGCACACCAGTCAGCAACATGGCTGCAGCTTTGCCCCCACTGGGCCCAGCTGCAGGCCAAACAGCACCACCAGTGTATCAGCCAGTACCCCTCTACCCCAGTACCCTCCGCCCGCGTCTCGCTACCCTACCATAGCACCCACCAACAGCTAGCCAGTTCTGACAAGCAAGGCAGCCAAAGCCATTAGAAAATCCCCTGCAGCAGCTGTGATTACAATGGAAGCCGCTGCCGTGGATGTGGAGCTAACGGGTCCCATCGTGCATTGAGTTGTTTCCATCACGTCAACGACTGAGCGCCACAGCTGCAGGGGACCGTGCTCGTTCTGTTCCCAAGCCACGCGAAGTGGGGTGTGGAAGGGCTGCATTTCTTTAGCTTTTCTCACGCCCACAACTGTACATGCAGATGATTCCTACTGCGCATAAAAAGGGCATTCTTTGGGCCTCTTGAAACTGTCCGAGAAGCCCGGGTACATGACCTCTGCCAGGCACCCCTGCCCAACCCACAGCCTCACAACCGCATATGCACTGCTATCTACTCTTGACTCACACAGACAAATGATTCAATGGCACTCACACGGTTCTGAACTCAGCTTGCAAGCACATCTTGGCTGGTCGCCGTGTGAGCATGTGCTGGCCATGTGCTGCTGTGTTGCCTGTTCATGCCCCACGCGCTGCTGCACCCTCGCCCTTCCACCCCTGCAGTCTGATCCACCATGGCATGGGCTCTGAGTGCCCAGCCTGCCCCACCTGCTGCACACCTGCTTCGCCCACACCTTCCCCATATGTGTTCACTGTCACATGCCACCACGCAAGCCATGTTGCAAGCCTGCACAAAAGAAATTATACGCCACTCGTCCGTTGATAACGGTATATACTCAAGTGCCTGCCGCCCTGCTGCCTTGCACCCAAAGCATGCCAGCAGCTAGTTCAGGCCCACAGCAGCAGCCACTGCCCCACACTGTGCACGCACCCCAGGGTTGCTGCAGGCACCCAGACCCCGGCACCAATGCCACTCATGGCAGCTGTCTGCTGCGCTGTGAGCGCTGCCGGCCATGCCCTCGCCTGCGGCCTGCGGCCCTGCACCCCGCAGCTGGCCTCAGCTGCAGCAGCCCCCTGCATGTACCAGCTCGATGATCACCGCCATTAGTGCGGCCTCGTGACACCCCTGGGGCCAGCCTGTTGCAGCCTGCCTGCACCCACGCGCTGCCAAGGGCAGCCACGCACATGCAGGTACGCATACACACAGTCAGCATGCCTTGCATGTGTTGTATGTCTTGCCAACAGGGACAGGGATCGTGCTGGCATGTGCTGCCAGCAGGCAGACGGACCCAATGCTGATGTGTGGCAAGCAAGCAGGCTGCTGATCATGAGCTGTTCGGCAGGTAATAGGCGGGGAGTTGAACTTGAGGCAGACTAGCTGCCATGCAGCGTGCTGCATGCAGCACGCACCAAGTGGCACTACATGTGGTTGCAGCCGCTTCACAGCGCATCCACAGTTGCCAGCTCAGCAGCCTTCAGCGCCTCCACCCTGCTCTGGTCGCTGCCCTCCAGCGGCAGGATGGTGGCCGACTCAAAATCCACCAGCTTGACCGCCCCACCCTCGCCTCGTACAAAGTTGGCACGCCGGATGTCCCCATGCAGCACGCCGGCCGCATGCAGGCTGCGCACAGCAGCACGTGCTGCCTCCCGATCTGCGGCCCCCAGGGCATCTTTAGGGGGCAGAGGGACACCCTCATCTGAAAGTGCCAGGAATGAGGCCCCTGTGTGGACCAACTCGTCAACCTTGAGCAACCGTGGCACGCACACCCCCTGCGCGCCACGGCTGCCAAGGTGCTCGTACACACGCCACTCATGGTGCATTTACTCGGCTGCGCCCTGGAAGCGTGGGTCAAACAGCTTGACCACAGCAGGCACACCGCCAACCATGCCCTGCACCCCAATGCGCGGCAGACACCCACAGAGGGACAGGGTACGAGCGTCGCGAGGTGTCGGAGCACGCTGGTGGCCAGCAATTATTGCTCAGGGTGCACACTTGAAACAAACACTCTGTTAACGTGACCATGTGCATGTGTAGGTGCACGAGGGTGGGGCTGGGAGTGACTCAGGGATGCTTCATGCAGGCACACACCTGTAGGACCTTGCCATAGCGGGTGCCGCTGATGACCACACCAGTGAGGCCCACAATTGCAAAGCTGCATAGCTGCAGGCGGGTGCGGCTGTGGCAGGTGGGAGAGGCGGGGGCGTATTGCACAGCAGCAGGGTTTGCGTGGGTGCCGCTGCTGCCATTGCTGCCACTGCTGCCAACCTCCATTTCCACATGCTCTGTGTGCGTGCCAGCAGGCTCAGGCAGCGGGCCAGCTGCAGCGTCGGGCTCGCCCTGGTCAGCAGGGGCATGCGTCCTGGGCCGCTTTGCGGGGGGTTGGTCCCCACCCTGCCCCCCAGGTGCTGAGCCATGCGCTGGCTGCTGGCCATGGTCGTCCTGGTGGGGCGAGCTGTCTGGCTGCCCAGCAGTCGGCTCATCTGCGGGAGTAGCGGGCACCAGGTCGCGCGACAGGTCGGCTTTCCAGTCCTGCCGCTCATGCGCCAACTTGAGCAGCAGCAGGCAGGCGAGGAGCATCGGCCCCAGCCCGATCGCAGGGCTGACGATGAGGGTCTTGTCACGGACATCTCCCGGCCGCTGCACTAGCACGCACGTGTTGTGGTGGGAAATCATGCCGACTGGCGCCTCATCCATAACCTGCAACATGCCACAGCAGCAGCAACAGCAGCAGCAGCAGCAGCAGCAGCACCAGGGACAAGCTCAATCACACCTCATGCCTGGCCAGTTCAACCGAAACCAGGGTTAGGTCTGAGGGTAGTACATGACGTGTGCATGGCTCCTTTGCCGAGCCTGCTGGCGGGTGGGTCATGTGCACATAGCAGCCCATGCGGTGTGCATGCACGCACGTGCACCCCGGCCCCCCAAGACACCTGCCCACCATGTCTCCAAATAGCTGCTGGAAGGCAGGCTCCAAGGCTGCCCACCGCTTAGGCGGTAGGGTAGCTGGGTTCTCGGCCTCTTCGAGGTCCCACTGCCACGGCCCCTTGATCTCCACGCAGCCGAGTGTGCGGTCTGAGCGCTCCTACAGATCCAAGCGCGCATTCCGAATGGGCGCGCTCCCCACCTTTCGCTATGGCTCCACTGCGCGCTTGCGCACCACCCAGTCAGCACAGGACGCGCTGCGGTTGCTCCCACCGCCGATGAGCTCAGAGCTGAACATCATTGCTGCTGCCACGTCATTAGGGATGAGGCACACCAAGCTCATGGGGCCGCGCACTTCGCCCTCATCTGCTGCTGGATTGAAGCAGGTGCGGTGAGTGGATCCCGGCAGTGTGATGCCCCTGTACAGCTGTTGGGTGTCGTCAAGGGACTCCCGCAGGGACTCCAGTTCCCTGCCAAAATCAGGCCACTGCCGTATCCCAACAAGTGTGCGCCTCCTGACACCCTGGGTTTTGCCACTGCTGCGGCGTGGGCTTCTCCGCTCGCTGATGGGTGGGACATGTGTAGACATCACCTTCATCGCGGTCATGAGCTCGGATTGCAGTGGTGCTCCACCTGCATCACGTCATGGAAAGGCATTGGGTCGTGTGAAGGCTGTCTCTAGCACCAACAGAATCGCTTCATGTTGTTGCGCATGTGCTTACCCGCCATGTGTGCATGCACTGCACCAATGTTAAAACATGGACAGGTGCAGTTAGAAACACAGGCAGCCCTCAGGGTGGTGGTGCATTGAGGTTGAGAGGTGGAGCTGGGAGCTGGTGTGTGTGTGCTTGCACATAGTGAAACAACAGCAACAAGCACAGCCCCTGGCAACCAGAAATGACTTGATCGTTGGACCACTGTATTCCACAACCCAAATCCCCCACCACCCGCATCACCCACCCACCCGATGGCCCCGCGCATTGCACTAGGGCTGTGGGAGGTGCAGGCCCAGCTGCAAGGGGGGCACGGAAGTGTGCAGCCACCACCCACCACCGCCACCACCTCAGCACGCACACACACATACATACCCTTCCCATCCCAATCCACCCTCCCTGCCTGCTGGTTCACTAAACCCACGAGGCTGTTGCATCATCGCGCATGCATGCATGGCTGCTCCTCAAGCTGGTGCAGAGGTGCGTTGAAGGAGCAGTCATTGTTTCACCCTGACCCACACACCCCCATCCACTCCCACACACACCTGGTGGCGCGGCGCCGGGCTGCGCGGCTGCGGCCGTTGTGGGTGCACAACAGGGCAGCGGGGCACACATGAGAGCGGGGAGGCAGGTGTGGGAAAACACGGTGTTTTGTCGTACAACACTGAGATCCATGCATGTGGCAGAGTGAGCACAGCGTAAATACACTGCGGGCGCACCTTGCGCAGCCAGGACAATGGCCACCTGCTTGGCGTTCATGCCGATAATCCGCAGCGCAGCCTCAGACAGCTTTGCAAATAAACCGTTTGCATCCGCAGGGTTTTTGTCGCATTTGAAACCCTCCTTGTTTAAGATGTCAACAATTTGCTTGACAGATTCCTGTGTGCACGAATAGGAGCAGATGGATGGTGCTCGGCATGCGTCTCATGATGTATGGTACTCTCATGATGCTCTGAAACCTCAGAACACACAATTGGGGCACATTCAACAGAGGGACTCAACACAAGAGGCCGCACCAGCAACCCACCTCATCCTCCCCATCCACAGCCAGCAGCGCCGCGTGGATCGTTGGCATCGTATCCTTGCTTCAAAGTGGTCACAATGTGGTGGCCACCTGTCCACAAGACATGAGCAGGAGACAATGTGAGCCATACTGCCATGCCTGGCTGTGGTGCGCACACTGCCAGGTGGGAGCGCATACGGGCCCGCGCATTGCATGCACGCCGCAGCTGCTAAGTGTATGCCGCCAGGTGGGATGTGCATGCATGGGCTGCCCTACCTGATGAGTGCCAGACGTTAGAGCATGGCACAGCGCAACAGCAGTGCTGCTTTGACCAGTTGTGCTGGACCACGTGGGCATGCATGGAGTGTTGAGGCAGTGCATATAGACACATGGGCATTGCACCAATGTCAAACCATCACGCCATGCGCCATGCCATGCACCATGCACTGGAGACGCTGTCTCCAGCAGCACCCCATGCATGCTAGCCATGGGGCTGTTTTGCAGCTGCTCTGCTGCTCACCTGGCGCCTGAGGTGGCCTGCAGCGCCCAGTTACTCCTGCATTGACGTATTTGTTCCAGGAGAGGGCACATTCGTCACTAGGGCTTTGCTGGTCTGGGATTCTTTTGCTGGCATCAGCGAAGTATCAACAAGGCTAGAAATACCCCCCGATCACCTTCGCAGCTTCTCAAACCACGACTTGGAAAGTCGGCGCAGAGTGGTGTTCGGGCGTGTATTTGATTCTAGCAGTAGCAGTGCAGCTTCTCACAACGCCTACGGCTAATTAGCAAAGGGCCGAAATTACAAATTACACATCCCTACTCCCCTTACACCCTATGTTCTAGCCACATCTTGTAAGTTGTAACTATCCCAGCGCTGACGTGGACTGATTCACAGGACCACGTCGGAGGCCGATCCCAGAAAACAGCTGCCGAAGTATCTTACCGCATGTACCTGCGGCTGGCGTGTGATGCAAATCTCTTGGGTCAGCCAGCCACCTTGCCAGGCTTTTTCTAGGCACACAGCAACGAGCTTGGTACCAATTTATGACCTTGGTGATGGCATGTGCTGGGATGAAGCGCTCAGGACCTCAAATGTGTGTTGATGTGTGTGTTCCTTGTGCAATGCTGACCAGCAGGGCTAGAGCCGGCCCCTCATGACCCAGTTGCCACAGCCTGTGATAGTACTTCACCGACCGCGCCCTGACACTGCCACAACCGCTTCAACCGAGTCATGACAGGCTGCCCAGTACATGGCACCATGCGCGTGCGCACGCACACACACAGA